>PVIJ01025420.1:0-10698 GCA_004024925.1 Scalopus aquaticus
TGAGGAGAAAACAACTAGGGAGAAGGACGTATGTTTATCTAAACTTTTGGGGAGCGGAGTCTGTGAATCCCAGTTGAATTTATAGCCCAGTTTCATGGCGCACCGTTGGAGGTGTGATAACCCGGCCTTTATTCCCGACACCCGTCTCGTTTAACACGGCATTTTGCTGAAACTCTGGGACGTAGAGTTACACACCGGTTGGCGGCTCCCCAGCCCTCCTGGCCCTGCCCCATACTGCAGAGTCGTGTCCCAGGAGACTGAAGCATCCTGCTCTCCTATAACTCAAGAGGCGCCTCTGTGGTGTCCGTGGTTGATGGATTGACTTGGCCTGATGGGCTCTGTGTTAATGAGGCTGAAGTGCAGAGCCAGATGGCGACTTAAGCAGCTTTTGGATTCTCGCAGACCCACATGTCTGCATGCAGCATGCTTCTGGCGCCTTTAGCACATTATTCCAGGTATGTGTCTGTTGCACCTGCCAACCAGGGTATAAGCTCGTGAAGGAGCACATTTTGTTCATCCTTTTATTCTCAGCATCAAGACACTTCCAAATATATAAGGTAAGCTTTTTTTTTAAGATTTATTTATTTATACATGCAAGCTGGGGTACAGGCCAGAGGTGTGGGGGCGGCGAGAGGGTTCACCAGAGACAGAGCGGGGAGCACAACAGGCAGATCAGAGACACACTGCTGAGGGGAGCAGCGGGCGAGGCAGGAGAGGTCTGCCGCACCTTGTGGGATTCTCCCCGGCCGGGCATCGAACTCGCATCGCTGCTGCCGACAGCTCCACAGCACAGCGCTCAACCGCTGCGCCACCAGGGAGGCCCTATATAAGGTAAGCTTTAAAAGTACTTTTAGGAGTGAATGGGTTAATCTAGAGTTAAGGCTCTTTCTACTGAGAATTCTGTTCACATCTCAATGTAGAGTAAAAAGATGGTGCATCCTGTACAGGGTCAAGGACCCACCAGTGCAGGTGCGTTCACACCACTGCTGCTCTGGGCTGACGGCCCTGAAATGAGGAGAAATGGGCCCTCACGGGGGTGGTGTCATTTGAAGACGTGGTGTGAACTTCACCCGTGAGGAGTGGCGGGGCCTGGCGGCCCCTGGCCCAGGGGGTGATGGTGGAGACCCACAGTGACCTGGCGTCACTCTGTGAGGAAACTCCGATGTGACGCCCGAGTGCCAGCGCTGTTGTCTACGCTGACGCGTGTGCACCTGCTTGTGAGCCTGAGTGCTGGTCAGGGTGAGCGCCGCAGGTGGAGTAGATGGTGGGTGTCACCCATCTTGCGAGATGTTCAGACTGGCCTTCGTTGCACAGCTCTTAACCTTGCTTTTGTGAGTTTTCAAAGATTGACCTTTAGCTCAATCAAGGACCAAGGCTGCTGCTCATTACAGGGGTTGTGTTGTCGATCCTGAGGTGTCAGGTTGGAGCAGGGAGCACAGCATGGACTGTGCAAGAACCCCCAAGCCGGACCCTCTCAGGTCTGTCCGTGTACGCCTGCGGGGAGGCTGGGACGAGGCTGGGGTGTGGCCGGCACATACGGCCACACGGAGCTGCTTTCCCGGCGTCCGAACCTTGGGCAGTCGGTCCGCATACATCGCGGTGCTCCTTGTGGTGTTTCCGATTATTGCTCTCTCATAGATTTCCTCCTGCTCTTTCAATGATTGTCCATCTTCTTAGCCTTAACCGGCGCGCAATCCCTGACACTGCAGAAAATTATTCTGCACCAGTCACATCCTCTGTGTCCTCTCAGTTAATTTGCCCTCACAGACTGTTTTCTTTCAGCCACTTACTCAGGCGTTTGTTTATGCTTTCAGTATGGTCATGGGGAGGTTGAGCCGGGGGTAAATTTTCTATGAGTGGGGATAACAACAGTCATCCCGAAATGGCCTTCGCTTTATTGAAGTTATATTCTGTGAGAAAGGAAAATGTAATAAATACATATATTCAACAGAGAGGTAAAGCCGCAGAGAATGTTGAACCAGGATGAGAGAGAAAAAGTGCAGGGCGTTATTTTGGAGTGTGCGCTCGGGAGCCATCTTTGTGGAGAGGAAGCCCTTTCTCTGTAGCGCCTGGGTGAGATGCATGGATTGCAGTCACTTGCATATTTCTCCGTGCAGTCTGGTGAGAGACTGTTTTGCCGCTGGGGATGTCATTTACCAGGTGACCACTCAAAACTGCTAAGGGGTTGACAAGAGAGTTACTTAGGACATGAATGGTGTGTCGTGTTCAAGCCCGTGACCCGCCCACGTGAGAATCGGTCAGGCTGAGGAGGACCCAGCAACTGTTCAGTGCAGGAAGGGGCATTCTGTGGCTCGGGCCTGGAAACCTGAGGGGTTCTAAAGCCATGGAACCAACCGTTTTGGGCCCAGTGCTCCTAGCTGGGAAGGAGCTGGAAAGTGCAGTTACACCTTCCCGTCAGAATCACTGGGGAGAAAGCAAAAGAATCAATGAAAGTAGGATACAGGTGACAGTGGCATGCGGCTGCCCAGGAGTGCAGTGAGAATTCCGAGGGTGTTCATCTCATCTGGGGGTGGAGAAAGGCTTCAACGCTGAGGACACAGGCTGGATCGCAGAACGTTGGACAAAATGACGGGCAGGGCTGGCTGCATGTGTTGTGATTCTGAGCAGCACGTGACAGAGTATTTCACAGAGAACTGACAGAATTGTCTCTTCCTGCCATGGAGGGAAGTGTGTGCCTTTGAAAACACCTCCAGAACGGTCGCCAGTGCCCAAGGAGAAATCAAAACTAAGGGGATGCACGTGCAGAATCTTTGTCTCTCTTAGCAACACTCTTTCTTAAAGTGACTGGCAAATGCCCCTGTGTCACTTCCAGGCAACAGGTTTTCCAGGAAAACCCTGACATCTGCAGAGCTTGATTATTCAGAAAGACCAGCAGAGGTGGCACAGGGTCACCCTGAGAAGGAGCGTGTGTAGCTTGTGTGTCAGGTTAAATGCTCCTGGTTGAACTCAACATCTATGGTTAAATGAATATTCTTACCAAATATTTATGATTTTATAAAAATAAGAAATCAGTTTTACTGCTTTCTTATCTACCTGGTTTGGCCTAAGAAAATCTGTTCATTGTGGCCTCCTGGAGACCTAGGCGCTAGGTGTCTGTGCTGTCACTGCGGCGGCCTGAGTTTGACCCCGGCCAGGAGCTTCCCACAGGGCGCAGCAGACCGCTCCTGTGTCCCCGTTGCTCCCCTCAGCAGTGGGTTTCAGCGGATCCGCCTGTTCTGCTCCCCGTTCTGTCTCTGGGGAGTCCCCTCACCACCTCCCACACTCTGACCTACACCCCAGCTCTTCTACGCTGAAGTAAAAATAAAAAAAAAGAAAATCTGTTTATTTTTCCCTTAACTTGTTAGGGGTAAAAAGCATGAATCAGTTTAAAATACCTGTTAACATGCGTTGTAGTAGTGACACTTTTGTGCCTATTAGTAGCACTCAACAAATGTTTAGAGTTATTTATAAAAATGGTCATTTTAATCTCTTTTTAGACACCCATACTGTGGGTTACCTGAGTGAGGCCACCCTCAGAATCAGGGCAGACGTTTGGGGCAAGTTCTTACTGCTAACATCAAAGCATCAACCAACAAGAGGACTGACTTAGGGAAAAAAATAATTAGGACTGAATGCATAGTTTGAACCTGCGTATCAGAGATGGAAACATCTCAACAATGATACCTGAGAACTCTACTATGTGTATGAACATGTTTACCCCTGGGGGGTCTCATGAAGAGCGTGCTGGAGAGAAAGGAGGTCTTCATAGAATTAGGGGATCCATCAGGTATCCTGAGCGCCTTAGTCATCAGGTGATTCGAAATTTCCAACGGCCCTTTGAATTTTGTGTGCAAGCGAAAGCCTGAGCAAGGAGACTGTTACATTGAGAAGGAGTAGATTTAGGTGCTGGTTTTCAAATAGAATTATTTTTATCCTTTATGCATTTACTGACAGGCAGAACACAGCGCGCTTTAGTACTCTCGAGCTAGTTCAGCTTATTTTTGAGAGTGTCAAGTCGCTAAATGTTCTATACAAATAACAAAACGTTCTGGTGTATTTGGTTGCTGTGCAAAGTTTGCATCCAAACCCTTGACAAAGTTCGAGAGAGAGAGAAGATATGAAATGTGAGGTGAAATACACACTGTCTTTCAGTGCTGAGAAGATTAAATTAGCCTCAGTTCTGCAGAGAGCTGTGACTTTAGCACGCTTACACCGCCGGAAGTCGTCGCTCTGTATTTGGAAACTGACAAGGAAACGCTTTCAAATACGGTAAAACGCTATGTGTGGAACTGGCACCGGCACCTTCTTTTTGGTAACAATTTGGACACAATCCTGTGAAAACCTGGGGGTTGTCAGTTCTCAGGAGTTGACTGAGTTACGGTAGATCCCTAAGATGGACTATCACACCGTCGGGGCGCACAGAGCGGGAGGGTTGGAACGATGGTTTTGGACACAGAAAGGATCGGGACTGACAAGGTGTGGAGAGAGGCGGGGCGCACCCCTGGTGGCGAGGACGGGAGATGCGGCGAAAGGGGAGACGCCAGGGCGCTGTTGGGGGGCGGGCACGGGGGGAGCGCCCCGGGGGAGCGACCCGCACACCGCCTGTCCTCTTCGGGGAGGGGCTGCTTTCCCGTCTGCTGCGGCCGCTGCTAAAGACCCCGAGCAGGTTCCGAAACTCGGAGGCAGAGACATTTCGCCCTTTTCACGGCGTCCTGAAATTTCCGCCGCCCTACTCTTGGGGACGACGCGGGCCTCGGCCCCTTTTCGGTTTGGATCCCCAAAGTGTCCCCGGCAGCAGGGGGCCTGTGGGCGTGGCCGCCGTCGGGGTTCAGGGGAGCCCCCTCCCACCTGCCCGCCCGCACCCCCTCGCGCGTGCAGTGAAGTTTGGGGCCCTAGGACCCGTCTCCTCAGGACCCGTCTGCGCGGACCTGGGGACCCCTGGGGACGCGAGCGGAGGCCTAGCCAGGCAGGAGGGGAGACTGGCTCCCCGGCGCTGACGGAGGAGGGTCCCAGGAGAACGGAGCGGCTTTTGGGGGGCGTTACGGCCTGGGGGGGGCAGAGGAGGCGGGGTTCACCCTAAGGGTGACCCCTTGGTGCCCGCCTCCCTGAGCGCGTCCCCTGGGCGGGCCTCGGCCTCCGTCCGGTGGGTGTGCGCGTTCAGGCCGCGGTGGGCCCCCCTGGAGTTTGGGGAGCAGACAGCAGCATCTTCTGGGCTGAGGTACCTCACCAGGTCTCAAAGGCAGGAGGCAGCATCTTCTGCGCTGACGTACCCCACCAGGTCTCAAAGGCAGGAGGCGACCTCCTTGGAATGGTTTGTCTTCTTGCTCCTGCGGGAGTGGGAGGCCATCCCTGGACAAAGCCCGCAGGCGCCCACCCCTCTTGGTGCGGACCCCGTGCCTGTCCCCCCTCCCCCCCCCCGCCCCCCGCAGATCCCCCTCACATCCCCCTTTCCCCTTGGTCGAAATGCCCCTGCACCCTGCCTGTCAAACGGGGGAAATTGCAAGAGATGGGGGAAGGCAAGCTTGGGAGCTGCGTCATCATCCCCACTCCCTGGCAGGACCTTCCATTTCAGTGGGAGAAAGGGGCATTGCGTCTCCCGGCCGCTCCCTGCTGAATGGGGTCGCAGTGGGCAGGGGTTACCTTGAAGGCCTGCACTTGCTGGTGCCACACTTCCTGGCGTGCTGTTAAGGCCTCTTTGGCCATGTGGTAGCAGTAAGGGCTACAACACAGCATGGTCCCAAATGGAACAGGGATCACTTTTGCCCTTCCTCAAGATGATGACAGGATACAGCCCTAGCGGAGGAGGACCAGAGACTAGTATAAAATGTTACCGAGACATAATTTTTCTCTATCCTCATCCCAATTCTGTAAACTAGTAAACACAATCTAATTTTAAACCATTTTACCTATATTTGCATAAACTCAGGGCAGAATAACCAAGCAGAATGTTGTTGGCTTTGTGAAAACTCCACAGGGCCTAGAGAGCTTCTGACACCCAGCCCACGCAGGCTTCAAAAGTCACAGTCCTTTTTTTAAAAACACACACACACGGGCCTCCCTGGTGGTGCAGCGGTTAAGCACTGCGCTGTGGAGCTGTCGGCAGCTACCACGCGAGTTCGACGCCCAGCCGGGGAGATTCCCACATGGCGCGGCAGACCTCTCCTGCCTCGCCCGCTGCTCCCCTCAGCAGTGTGTTCCTGTCCATCTACCTGTTCTGCTCCCCACTCTGTCTCTGGTGAACTCTCTCGCCGCCCCACGCCTCTGACCTGTACCCCAGCTTGTATGCATAAATAAATAAATCTTTAAAAAAAACAACAAAACACACACACACACAAACACACACACCCCAAGCCCTCAGCATCTGAGGTTTTTAAAAAAAATTTCTTTATATATTAGTATGTTCGGGAGCTGTGGCGGCCTCCCTGCCTTTTCTAGGAGCCTCCTGGAGTGGAACTGAACTCAGAGCAAACAATTATATGTCGGGTGACATGTGTACATACATGCAGATGCCTGAGCCGTGCTGGGCGCCTTCCTCACCCCGCCCTGGCTCCCTCAGCACCCATCCCCATGGTCAGTGTCTCCTCTGTACTTCTGGAGACGCTGCCTGAAGGAATCATCTGCCCTTCCTCACACGCACAGGAAACCGTCCCGGTCGCGCAGGCTCCAGTCTCCACAGAGGCCCCCCCATCTTCCCTGGGGCCCAGGTCTGACCTCGCCCAGACAGCCCATGTGCTGTCTTCTCACCATTCTATCTATCTATCTATCTATCTGTCTGTCTGTCTGTCTGTCTATCTGTCTGTCTGTCTGTCTGTCTGTCTGTCTATCTATGTATCTATCTATCTATCTATCTATCTATGTATCTATCTATCTATCTATGTATCTATCTATGTATCTATCCAAAAAGTTTCCTCCCCAGGATACAGGGCAACCTACAAAGGCCCCGGCAAACATCCGCAGGCCCAGGGTCACCATCAGATGCGTATCCGGAAGCAGGAGCCAGGCCTGAGCTGATGTCACCCCCGGACTCGACATTCTGTGCAGAGCTACGGAGGGAAGAGACCCAAGACAGAAAACCCTCATGGTGTCTGCTCACAGAGCACAGATGACAGCATCTTCCACACACAACTTGCTAACGAGTCAACCCCGGTGATGAGGGCACTGGACAGAGCAGGGACAGCGGCCCTCACGTCCACGCGCAATGTGTGTTTAGGGTGTGTCATTTCCGCTGCGTCTGGACATGGAGGAGACTCAGCGTGAAATGGAGGCAGAAATCCTCTGTCTGCTCCCAAAATAGTGTCCACTTAAAAATTGTAAGATGAATGGGGAAGGCTCAATTGACCCCAAAGTATAGGTTGGAAATGTTTGTTGGATGTCGATTTTATACGGTTTGTGTGCAATTTTCAGAACTGCTAAAATGTGTCGATCTTTAGACTATAACATTTGTCATAATTGCTTGGTTGAAAATGACCTTGTAAAAAAAGAAAGGGCACAGATAGACATTGCAATAGTCGTCTCTTATGTATTAGTGACTTCCTTTCATTGACAGTTGAAAAAATTCATTTGAAGTGTACATTTTTAGTTTCAGCTCTATGAAGGTGTCCTTAGCCACTGCAGCACGAATTCAATTCACATGGCACAGCAGACCTCTCCTCTCTCACCACTGCTCCCCTCAGCAGTGTATTTCAGTCAATCTGCCTGTTCTGCTCCCCACTCTGTCTCTGGTGAACCCTCTCACCCCCCAATTATGGCCTACACCCCAGCTCTTGTATGCATAAATAAATAAATCTTAAAAAAAGAAGAAAAACTACATTTTGCCAGTGTAAGGGGTGTGCTTTTATAATGTCCTTTGATGGAATGATTGTGGAAATTATTGCCATGGGGTCAGATTGGGTTGGTCTTCTAAGGTTGATAATCCTCTTGGCCCCCTCCTCCTTCATAATCTTCACTGACCCCATCTAAGATTTCTGGAAACATCCGTATCTGGGTCAGTTAAGATTTATAAATTGTCCCCACTCTCACCTCCAATGTTTGTCCTTGTGATACTTTCCTTTCTAAATTTTTCTACTCTAAGATTCCATCACCCCTCAGTAAAGAAACGAGGTGCCCTTGATATTAACTGATATGCAGCTCCTCTGCACATGCCATATTTTCACCCCTAGAAATTTTTCTATAATCACAAAGAATTCTGAAGACTTAAAAAAAATTCTATGGTTACTTTTCACTTGCTGAGTAGTAGGGGGGTAATTGCACCAATGATGGCACCAATTATTTTATTAGCTTTGGTTGACTGGTTCTGAAACTGAAAGGGAGTTTTGTAGATTGTAGAAAGATTGAACAGTAGAATAAAATGAGGGACAGCAAACTATGATTTTTCATCAAAGGATAAGTACTTTTAGGCCTCCTTGGTGGTGCAGGGGTTAAGTCTCAGGGCTATCAAGCTACTGACAGACACTGTGTTCTAAGTTCAATCTCCAGTCAGGGAGATGACCTAATATTTTGAATTGTGAAATATAACACCTGTGTGTAAGGCAGATAGTATAAGTGTACAATCATAGAATTACAAAATGAACTCCCATTATCTGGGTGAAGAAACATAAAACCACACTGTGTCATACTCTTCCTCCCTGAGTAAGCATGAATATGTCATTATTATTATTTCCCTTGCTTTTCATGACAATGCATCACCTAGGTGTGTATCACTCAATGTATGCTTACCACCTGATTTTAATTTTATGTGGTATTTAAATCATATTATGTTCATTTTATATCTTGATTTTTTTCACTCAACAGTAGGCAGAATGATCCACATATTGGATGTTGCTTGAGCCTCAGCATTTTCACAGCTGTATAATATTCCATGTAATGCCAAGCAACTTTTCCATTCTTCTACATGCACAGTATATTATTATGTTAATATTTTCTACCCATGCTGGAATAACACTGTCCCTACAATTTTATATCTTTCTCCTTTCACTGAACATTTTAGGATTAGTATTTTTCAAGTCATTTAAAACTATTTAGAATTATTGTACCTAATTGCTACATTTGTTTTATGAACACATTGTACTATATTTGACCGTTTCCTGGAGTTTTAATTTAGACTGTCTCCAAGTATTTGTAGTATGAGAAAGCGCTAGTTAGCATGTTTACAAATAAAGATTTTTATTTCCGTTCAAAGCATTTCCTTAGATCATTCCCCAAAAATTGAATCACTGTTTTAATACATATAGATATATAAAATATTCCAAATCCTAATAGTCTGAATCCAAAGTCCCCTGCAGAAGGGCGGTGCAAACTTCTTTCTCTGAATGACCGAGACTCCCTACTTCGGCGGGTCCTCGCCGCCATTTCATTCCTCCTCCCAGCCCCTTCAAGCTCCGAGTCCACAAACTCCCCGCACCCCGCTCCCTCCTCCTGCTGGGCCTCCCGCGACCCCATCCTGCCTCCCCGCGGCGGCTGTTTCCGCCTGGCCGGCTGCGCCTCCTGGGCTGCGGCTCCACCACCCCGCGCGCCCCGCCCACCTCGGCCCCTCCTGGGTCTTACTCCCGCTGTGGCCGCGTCGCCCTCCGAGCCGCCAGGCGGCGCGCTCCGCTCCTCACGGGCCTGCTTGCCGCCGGAGCTTCTCCTTCCTCGGCGCTTTCCCTCCGCCCTCCGTGTTACGCCACGTTATGCTGCGCTGATAATCACGTCACGCTGCGCTGATGTCACGTCACGCTGCGCTAACGCGCAGAGGCCGCGGAGGCAGAAGTCACAGAGGATGCGGAAGCGAGGTGCATCCACCTTGGGGGCGCGTGAGCCCCAGGGCCGAGGAAGGAGAAGCCCCGGGGGCAAAGTTCAGGCTCGGGAGGGGCGCGCGCCGCCTGGTGCCGCGGCGGGGAAGTGCAGCCGCGGGGCCTGCGCGGAGGGCGGGGCCAGCGAGCAGGACACCCCTTCTCTCGCTATGGGGCGCGCGCCGCCTGGTGGGGCGCGCACCGCCTGGAGGCGGGACGTGGAAGTGCGGCCGTGGGGATGACGTTTCTACGTTAGACCTGTAACTTCCTTAAGATATGCCTGCATGCGTAACCTCTCCATGGCCTAAGACCCCATGATTGGGTCCCGGTGCCGAGCTGCTCCTTCGAGAAGTACATTCTCGCCCGACCCGGCGTGGTGTCCTGTGCAAAAACATTTACTCCCCCTCCCCTTACATTCCCCTGCCTGCTTCTGGGAATCAGCATAAGATGGCTTCTGTGATTAACCACTCCGGGGAGTTGGAATAAGATGGTTCCTTTGATCAAATTCGGGTTTCCAGGCAAAAAGGACATCACGCTATTGCTTTTAGGCTCCAGGCTCAGGGCAGAGGTTAATCATTATGTTTATACCTCACATCTCAGAAAATTTACCTTACGCAAAAAAATAATTCCCCAGAAACCACCTGATTGTAATCAAAATGTAATCGATCCTGTGCCTAACAAAAATATGTATCCTGTTATTTTTACCTCATTTTTGTAGTCAATCATTACCTTTAGAAACTATGCCTGCTAGCCAATTTTGTGGTATAAAAAACCCCGCTGGTGGGGCACTAAACAGCCGCCGGATGACTCCTTGGTGTGCGTGCCGTCTCTCGCTCCCCTTCCCCTGCCCTCCTGTCGCCGAAGCCTTCCCCACCACCCTCGGAACCGACAGTAACTTTGCCCGGAGCTGGCCTCCGACAGATGGCGT
>PVIJ01025421.1:0-10694 GCA_004024925.1 Scalopus aquaticus
GAGGAAGGAGAGCTTTGCAGGGTAGAGTATTTTTGGTTGACATTTGTTGGCATGTAGTATATTACATATATCTCTCCATTCTCTTCTTGCTTTTAATGTTTCTTCAGAGAAATCTGATGTCAGCCTGATTGGGTTTCCTTTGTAGGTTATTTGTTTCTTTGTCCTCATCATTTTCAATATATTTTCCTTGTCTTGAATTTTAACGTTATAATTCTTATAATTTTTATTATTCCATACGTATTGATGAGGGAACCAATGCTTAAGGTTTAGTAGTTGCTGTTATGGGCAGGATTTTGTCCCTTCAAAATTTTTAAGTTCAGGTCCTAACCTCCAGTGTGACCGTATTTAGGGACAGGACCATTTAAGGAGATAATTCTGGTTAAATAAGATCATAAATGTAGGGGTTCCAATCCATGTGACTGATGTCCTTATAAGAAGAGTCACACCAGGGAAGGGCACACCCAGACAGTAGGCCAGGGAGGACATGACAAGAAGGTAGCTGCCTGCAAGCCAAAGAGACCTCAGGAGAAACCAGACCTGCCAAGACCTTGATCTTGGACTTCTAGCCTCTAGAAATGTGGAAAATAAATTTCTGTTGTTTAAGCCACCCAGTCAGGGGTATTTTGTTGTGATGGTGCAAGCAAACTTGCATAAGGTGAGGTGACTACTTAGTGATAGGGTTGGGTTAGGGGCTTATTAGCCTGGCTATAAAGTCCATACTCTGAACCACTTTGCTTTTCTGCCTGCATTATAGCTTTGGCAGTTCTTTTCAAAATTTGGGGTTCCTGGCATGTGGATAATATCTATAAGTCATGGGAATGAATGTGTTCCCTCAAAATATAATTATTCTGTCTTCTCTAGAGTGTGAATTCCACGAGGGCTGGCTGCTTGTGGGTTTTGTTCACCACTATTACATATACCATTATTACTCCAGCACTGTCAATGCCTTGTAATGCAGAATAAGTGGATACTTAAATATTTGTTGAATAAGTGAAAAAAAAAAGGAAAAAAAGGAGAAAATACAGAATGACAGGAAGACAGGAGGGCCTCAGAACAAACCCTAAAGAACATGCATACTGAATGGATAGACACAGAAAGAAGAGCTGCAAAGGAGATCGTGTTTGGATTTGATATACTTAGCTAATTGGGAGCCATGGAATTTAAATACACACACATTCACGCATGCAACAGGCATGCATGTGTGCATACATCGCAAATGATTTTGAAAGAGGTAGATTGAAAGGAAAGAAGCAGCTGGATTCAGGCAGACTAGCTATGAGGCTGAGCAGAAATACACATGTGGAGGTCTGGGTGAGGGCAGTGAGGGAGGAAATTGAGGATAAAAGGCCAATGAGACACTTGGAAGCGAAAGAGTAACAGCACTTGGTACCCAGTTACTGACAGAGGATTAAAGAGAAAAAGAGAGTCAAAGAGGAGGCACAAGTGTCTTAGAAGCACCATGGCCCACAGAGGCCAACTGGCTTGCTCTGAGTCACACAGGTCTCATTTCAGAAGTCTTATTTTTTTCCATATGGAACATATGTTCTGTCAAGAGCTTAGAATTTTGGGCTGGGATTTGGTTTACACTTCTGGACTGGTAAATTTTGAGTTGTCAGTTCAGTCAAAGGAATCTCACTACTCGTATTCGACAACTTCTGAAAAAAATGTAATTAAAAATGAAACTGCTGACAGCACATAAAGCAACATGTTTCCAAAGTTGACATACCATTTTGGTCCCCAAAGCTATTTTGAATTTGAGTGTTAGTAATGCATTTTTAAACTTCCACAGGGGTACAAAGATTCTTCCCCCAATCTGAAGAAGAGTCTGCTGCAGAAAAACACCACAGAGAAAAACAGAGAAAGCAGCTGGCCCTCTTACCAATTTCAGAGCAGGAAAGGAATTTCAGTAGAGCATAAAAACAGCTTTCTCTCATAAAAGAAAACACAACAACAAAAAATAATCCTCGCTGGGTAGCCGTCTGCAGTTGTTTTCTGTCGAGTATTAGATAGAGACCAGCGGGCTTAACATTGTTTTGATAGCCTTGCAACTGGCAGATTGCCTGCCAGAGGAAGTTGGAAACGAACTGACCAGCTTTCTGCTTCCAGGTGGCGCTGAGGCCACATTTGCTGTGCTGTTGTTATCAGTCATTTAATTCCCTACTGAATATTGAGTGGTGTTTTTAGTTCACAGGCCATTTGCAGTGTCTTTCTGTTTCCTTTTTTCGTTAGCCACATTAAGAAAAAAAGGCAACTGGGGAAGCACTTTTCAAATGCCAGTGTAACAGTTATGCACACAATTGAAAGTAACAGAGTAAATAGTTCAACAGGAGACACTGGTTGTGGGGATGTTAACCTCAAGAGAAACTGTGGGCAGCTTCATACAAAATTTGCTAATAAAAGTAATCAAGCAATTAAAAATACACTTAATTAATCTGGTATCCCAAGGGAGGGAGGGAGTGTGCAGTGTGATGTTAAAGCTTTTTATTGATGTGCCTTTTTGGTATTGCAGAGAAAGAATAAAAAGAGAAGGAAAATAATTCATAGTTTTATATTGATCATTGACTCAGTAAGTATATATGTGACTTCTTTGTTGCACTTTGTATAACATCAAATATCATGTAGAATGCAGAAAGAAACAGAAAGATTGAGTGAATTAATTAATAGGAGAGGCCTAAGGAAAAAACAGCATCAGCTGCGTTAACCTGCTCTTTCTTTTTGGGGGAACATCTGCAAACTGTAATTAAGCAATTTTCATTTGTTTCTCTATTTCTTTTGTCATCAGTAAATCACTACACTTAGGGAACAAACTGACAAATTATGAAACACAGAAAACTGCTGGTTCAGTTGCAGGAGGAAAATTCCCCCCTCAAATTATGATGGATTTTGAGCTGATAGAGCCATTTTGTTTTAGATATATTAGCATAAATCTTCAGCTGTGTCTGTTAGAATTCATATTCATTCTACACATGAATGTTTGGTCCATAGATAATCATTTGTTTTCTGTGTCTGCTGTAGTTTAGGTGTAATTGGATAAAGAAAGAAAATGTATTTAAGTATTTACAACATTTTGAATTATTATCATTCAGTTTATTTTCAGTGGTGTTTTTAGTACATAGTATTTTGTTTCAATAAATATCTTTTTTAGTATTTTTCCTCAGTGAAGTGATATGTTTTAAAATTTGGTTCATGTACAAATAAAAGAATCATTTTCTTTATATCTTTTCAGCTTATGTTTATTTTATGCGTACAGAGAGAGTGGTGAACTTTCTTAAGCAAGTGGAGTTGTGAACTTTTGCAGAACACAAGCAGAGAACTATTTGTAGCCAAATAAACATTTAAGATGGTCACTGCCAACATTTAAGCAGCTGATTTAAAGTCTTAAATGGCTGCACATTTGTTTTGTATGCATTGGTCTTAACTTTAGACATTATTTTACCTGTTGTTAAATGTGTTGTAACTTTAAGGAAAAGGGTAAATTACTCCACTTGAAACTGAGGTAGTCATAAGATTGCTCCTTTGATTCAGTTGAATGGGCGCATATTCACATTTGGATGGTTTTAGCAAAATGTTCTCTCAGCCATAGAACAATAATATTTTCTTTGAAATGGTCAGCTAAACCCAATGGAATACAAACAGGAAACTTTATCTTAACCAAATGCCTATCTTCTTTATATGAAAATCAAACCACAGCCTGTCTAGCGTGAGATTGTTAATGTCATTTTTTTTTTTTTACCCCCTACTTGGATTGGTTCCGGATGAGATAGATTTAAGTGACACCAGTTAACCCTCTTTTCTTGTAGCCCTTTATTCCCTGAGCACTGGGAGGAAAAGTTATGCCAGCTCGTGTGTTTTCTGGACTTTGCCTGCTTTTGCATTAGATCTATTAGCCTAGGAATTACTGATTAGGAAAAAAAAAGGGATTATGGATTAAATACCATGTTTTCCCTGCCTCCATAATTTATGCTTTGTGTGACTTGTAGTCAGTCATCTAATTTCTGGGTATTTGGTTTAGTTCCCAATTATAGTGTTAATTCTGTTGTTCTTGGTTTGTGGAGGTCATTTTGGTATTGGCTGTGTTCCTGCTGTATCTTAAGCATTGTCCTAGAATCTGGGACTAGAAGTTGTGGGAATTCTGTCTCATTTATCTTTTTTTCTTTCTTTCTGTTGTGAGGTGTTCCAAATGCCTTAGATGTGTGAAAGTACAATAGCAATCTATATATTTACAGACTGTATAGTTTGAGTTTATCTATGAGGCAATACTAACTATTCTTTACAAAGTGCTGATAAAACAATGTCCAAAATATTACCTTTGGTTTTGGAGTCTCTGTTCGAAATTGAATAAGCACTCAATATGAGTTAAGAAAAGAGCAATAAGAATGATAAGAGCAGTGGATTTTCAGACTGTTTTCTTTTTTCAACTTCAAGCTTTTTTTATGAGCGATGTGGTGGAGTGCATTGAAAAAATGAGGGAATGTGAAAGATGTGTAATTTAAGTCTGCTCTGGTATTGTCTTAGTGCCATATACTAATGTGTGAGTCCTGGATTATTGTAAAATTGTGCAGAAGAGGTTATTCTACTTCATAAAGCGTGAACAGCCCTAGAACTACTTATTTGTATAGAAGACAGAAAAAAAAGTTTACTCCCTCTAACTTTCAGATGCATCTTTGTACAGGCAGGCAGAGGGTATAATCTCAGGGTGAAAGGACTTTTTTTTTAAGTTGATAGGATTTAGTTTTATGAACACTTAGTTTACTACTGTCCTTATATTTCTCATTTTGTTGGAGGCAGGGCCAGTATAATGGAATGGGTAGTATTTTAGCTTAGAGTTCAGAAGACCTGCCCAGGCATTTGTTAATTCTTTGAGATTGCAGGCTTCCTACTTATTTTCTCTGAATCTATAAATTAAAGATAATTCTGCCTACATGGAATGTCTTATACGGTTGTGGTGAGAATTAGATGAAATATACACCAAGGTACTTGGCAAGTTTTAAGGATTTATTCAAGTGTAAAGTTTATGATTATGGGTACTTCTCATGATTTAAAAGAAGGACATTGAGGTTAAATATTAAAGAAGGGAAAACCAGAGGAAGTGGATTTAAAGCTTGGCACATAGTAAGTGATGTGCACCATTGCATTATCCACGTACACAACAGTGAGGTGCTTCTAGCTCCAGCTTGTCATTTGTCCATTGGGCCTGAAAAACTGGCCTGGGTGACTTCTAACTCCATTTTGGAAGAAAATAAACATTCTGTTTTTTTTCTAGACCCAGAACTTTAAGAAGGCTCTGTCATAGTCTTGGAAAGTCCATATTATTTTGTTACAGGGCAACCCCAATATACAATGGGATGCCTGGCTGTGGGTTCTAACCCGTGCGCTTCAAAGGGCTTATAGTTAGGTCAATTGCAAGTACACACAAAAAGGTTAATAAAAGATTTATTTGCAAAAAGGAAGGGAAATAAAAAAATGAATAACTATGGACAAAAAAAGGAAGAGAGAGACAGAGAGAAATCTGCAAATGCGTCTTACCAGATCCAAAGAGCTGGAAACCCCAATGGCACACGGTAGCCCAATGAGAAGCCAAGAGACCACAAAGGTTCACGAGTCTGGTTATATCCCAAACCTGGCTGCTTAATTCCAGCCCTCAGTTCCCAGTAATCCTCTCTTCGGTGATGATGGCATTAAGGGATTAGTAGCCCTTAGTGTCTTGGATCTCTTTGGTCTGAGGTGGGGTCCATAAACCTATCTGTTGAGTTTGTTGCAGACGTCCTTTTCCCCCCAACAGTGTGACCCTGGGAGGCAAGATCCCCTGAGATCTTGGCAGCTTCTTTGCCATGATTTGCGGACTAGACACGGGGCCTGGGACCCGCGACCACACAAGACCTCCCAATCCATATCTCACACCCACCATAGAGGACCCACCATCTTTGTGAGCCCTACGTGCCCCTGGGGCAAGCTCCCAGGAGGTTTTAGCCACCCGCTCAGCAGGGTCTGTGACTGGGGTCCAGGTCCCCCTTGACCCCAACCACGGGAGACTTCCCATCCGTGATCTCACGGGTCTGGACACCCACCATCTTGGCGAGCCCCTTGATTCTGGGAGGCCAGTCCAGTGAGATGTCGACCAACTGCTCAGCCAGACTTGCGGCCTGTGATCACGTGGGACTTCCCAACCCAGAGCTACAGAACCAGCTCCTCTGGTCTCACAGACCTCAGTTTGAGTCAAAGGAGATGGCACCCTGAATGCTCTCCTGGGGGTCATAAAGGGTTTGAACTGGTTTCAGCTGCTCGCTGGCTGTCGAAGCACTTGCAGCCTGCTTCCTCCGGGCAGGACCTTCTGAACTGGTCTGAAACACACTGTAGTGTATTTATTCTGTCTCCGGTCCGTCTGTGCTGGGCCCAAGCAATGGCCACATGGTGTCCACATGGGACACACGTGACAGGTGACAGTCCCAGGGCACCCATGCTGGGAACACGTGACAAGTGGGGTTCACGTGGCATGCACCCCTGGGAAGCCAGACTTGTCACGTGGCATGCTCTCCTGGTTACACGTGACAGGTGGAGGTCACGTGACTCCCGCGCCCTGTACAGGTGCCCGGTCATGTGTCACCCACTACCAGCACACGTGACAGGCCGTGGTCCTGCAGCTCCTGCGCCAGGTCCGTGTGACCAATCGAGTGTAGCCAGCGCCAGGGGCCAGGCACATGTGCCTGAAGTCCAGCAGCCAGGCAGGATTCCAAGGCTGTCAAGGGGTTGTGCACTGCAGGGCCTCTGAGCTGCCACTGCAGCGGCCTCAGCATCCTGCCCTGGGGCTTAAAAAGGTGGGAAGTGGAATCCAGCCTGTCTCCTCACTGGCGCCTCCCTCCCCTAGCCCTTCCCCTTTCCCTGGGCCCCACTGTCCTTCCTCTCCCCTGCCGCACCATCCCTCCTTCGCCACTTTGGACTTCAGCCCTTCTCCTCCTAGGCCCTTTCCCTTTGCCCCCAGTGTTTCTGTCCCTGCTGTGCACTTTGCCCGTGAGTGGTGTTTGGAGATGGCAAAGTCAAAAGATTGCCAGAAGGGATTATCAATCACCCTCTCTTTGGATTTATTCTGATATATGATTGATTGGTTTTTAAATTGCTTATTTAATCCTAACGACTATCGCTCCAGGGGAGGCCAGATACGAAGGAGCATTTGATCAAGAAGCAGTGGAGTGAAGTAGTTTGGCCAGACAAATCAAAAACAAATATTATTGTCCGGAGAAACATTGCTCTAGGCTAGGAGTATAATGCAAAAATCACCCCACCCCCACTTTCAAATTACCCAGCCTTGTTATAAGCATGATTGCTTATCTCCTGTTCTCTTTGCAGAAGGCTTTTTGCAACTGCCCATGTTGCCCAGAATTTCTTCCCCCGCTCCATGAATTTTTCTTTTCCTTTTGGCAACACAGTCAATATCTCTTTGCAACTGAGAACCTGCTCCTGCTTTATATTGCTATTGACCATGGCACAGAAGAACAGACACACAGGGGCGGCTGGCAGGATTTGGTTGTGAATTCTGATGTTGGTTGTCAAACTGTCTTGCCGAGTGTGGTGATGCTTTTCAGCACATGGACACTAGTCTGGCTGTTGTGTGGATTTTGAAAAAGTTTCATCCAAAATTGAGTTTGCTGAAAATGATCATTTTCCTCTGGAAAATATCTAATCAGTATGTGATTAGTATCCTAATTTATCAGGGTATCACCACTTTGAACCTTTCAAGGGATGTAACCTTTTCTTCGGCCTGAAATGTGGACACTCTGGGTATAGTTGGTGGCCTTTCAAGGGAGATCTGTTGGAAGCTTGTCTGTTTGGTATCAAAAGAAAATTGAAATTCCATTGCTTCAGAATAATGAAACCCTTAAAAACCTTTAGAAAAAAAACCTTTGTTTCATCTGTATTGAAGTTTTGACTCAGAAATAGCCAAAGAAAAGCTCTTTCAGGTCTCAATAACCTACTTGTTCTCTGAAATATTGCTGTCGTATTTCTAAAGTGTATTATGTCTGACACTTATTTCAAAGCAGGAAACATTAGGGATAAGATGAAAGGGTAGAAAAGGACTCTGATGAAAAACAGAAGCAGAAGATGAGACGAGCACTTGGGCCACACGTTTGGATTGCCACCCGGGTAGCTCTGGGAAGAGGCATCTGGCTCCCTAATCAGGCTGGAGGCCACTTTGGATGCTGGGCTGTGCCAACATCTGCCATTTTGACATTATGATATTGAAAAAGAATTTCTACCCTGCTTCATTCTGCCAAGCGATTTATTATTTGCTGTTTATGAAAAATGATAAGAATCTCTTCTGGGTCTTTGGCATGAGATAGTATATATGTTCTTATGAAACTGCTTTTACGGTTTAGGAAGGAGCTGTAAACTGTAGGTTCACCCAGAGATTGAACAAGTTCTTCTCTGAATCTTCTGATATTATAAAAGTGAAAGCTTTATGTTTATGGAAAGAGACGTTTTTAAAGAGGAAACAAGAAAGTTTGTTATATCGGAGACCCCCAGAGTAGTTCAACATCTGCATCAGATGCTGGGGAGTCATTTTATTTTGCTCTTTATTTCAGAGGAGTTTCATCTGGTTATCTTCAAGTGCCTGGGTTTTGCTGGAATAGTAGAGGAGTACATTGAGTGGTTATGATAATCAATCAAACTTGTCCTTTAAAAAGCCTCTGTTCTTCCCAAATATCACTGTGCTTTTCAAGTATTTACGGCAATGGACTATTGCCTTGATGTTATGCTGGGTACATACTATTTTCTTAGTAAATGCTAGATTTAGGTTGTATGAGACTTAATGGATAAGCAGGGAGAACTGAAACTCTTTCATCTCTATTAGAACAGTGCGCTGAGGATTGGTGGGTAGCCCCAGGAATTCTTCCTGCTTGAAACTTAAAGTTTTAGGAACCCTGCATTCTCCAGATAACTCCTCCCGTTTGCAAGAAGTTTCATGCTTACCTTTTTCTACTCTGCTGCCATTGCTTATCTTTGCCTTAGGATTGATGGCTATAAAAGAGGAAGAAGTCAGGAGGTAAGTCTTAAGTCGATGCTTTCCTTATTTATCTTTTATAGTGCTAGTTACTCCAGGACTATTATTAAAAACCCTCCCCTTACCTTACCCAGATCCTCAGCCCCTGTATCCCCAGCAACTAAGGTTTGTGCTTCATGTTAGTTTCTAGGGCTCAGTAGTGGCTAGCAGCTAGTTATGAGTCATAGGCATTGGTGTAGAAGGCAGTGGAGAGAGTTGATGTGAGCTTGTGTTATATTTAATATAATCCTTTTAAAAAGAAAGTGATGCATTCATTATTTGTGTTCTCCCTCCCTGGCTTATTGAGTTCATAATGTAGTCTTGTCTAGGTTACTTTACCTCTGCTTCTCAGTGGTTATTTCTGTGCTAATGTCCTGTTGACATCCCTGCAAATCTTAGTTGTACCAATGATGAGGTATTTAGAAGTAAACAAAGGATCCCTTTGCACTTGAACCAGGTTGTGATCCTTAGAACAATAAGGACCTCACCAATGGAGATGCCAATGGAGAATTAGTAGTTCTTGAGAAAAAAACAAGGTCACTTTGTTGGATTAGGTTGTCTCATAACCTCTTCAGTTTGATACCTGCCTAAGGAGCTCACAGATTAAAGGTCCCTGTGTCTCTAGAACATTTTCATGGTAGAGTATTGTAAAAGGAAGGAACAGACTTCTCCAGCAGACAATAATTTGGCTTCTACCACCTGATCTCTTTTGAATCCCTGTATCAGCCTTCTAGTGAGATTGACATAGGTTCCTATATTCGATATTATCATTTGCAGAAAGTGAGTTCCAGTTTTGGAATGTACCCTACATACACCCTTGTTCTTATACAATTGTAGCTTTTTGTTTACTTTCTGGGATTTCTTTTCTTTTGCTTCCATCTAATTCTGTTTTCTAAGGTACTTTCTCTTCATTTGCTCTGTTTTCCTAAGTGGCACAGCAGAGTGGTTAGTAATGTGGGTACCAGGTCAGAAGATCTAGGTTCAGATCCCCACTCTGCTACTTGCCAGCTGTGTAATCTTGAACAAGTTATTTAATCTCTCTGTTGGCCTTGGTTTCTCAGCTGTGAAGTGGGGCCTCACAGAACCTACATCTGGAGATGTTGTAAGATGCTCATAAGAGTGTCTGACACTCAATAGATGCTAACCCTTGTTATTAATGTTAATATTACCACTAGCATTAAAAATAATTTTATGACCTAAGCTTTTCTCCAGTGTAATTGACTCTCAGATATTTTCCTGTAATTGTGATATTTTTCCCACTTTTTAACTTACATTTGTACCTGCCTCTGGCTTTCACATTTCCCTCACGATCTTCACATATAACTTGTCCGAATCTTAATCGACTCTTTCTCATCAGAATTTTTTTTTTAAATCTATATTTTTATTGTTATTTATGTCTTTTACATTTTGTATTCCCCTTGGGTAGCCCACCAACGATTCACCCGTGATCCATCTCCATGGTCCCTTGTGTTCTTTTCTATTCCATTTTGTGCCCTTTTCTTTCCCTCCCTCCGCCTCCCTCCCCCCCCACCCCCACTGATTGTCTCTCTCCCACCCGGCCTCCCTATAGTCCTGTTATAAGTGAAACCATTCGATATTTTTCTCTTTCTTTCTGGCTTATTTCACTGAGTATGATCCCCTCTAATTCCATCCATGT
>PVIJ01025422.1:0-10690 GCA_004024925.1 Scalopus aquaticus
GACGGGACACGACGACTGGGTGGTGATGGGAGTGAGGGGTGAGGGGAGCAGGAGCATGTGACCCAGCCTGGATCCCTCCGCCGGTAGTCTCCTGATGGAAGAGCCCACCACACTCCAAGGAAGCCAGGACTCACCACGACCACACAGTCCACCAACAAATGCCTATTAGCACCTGCTATGTGCAGAATCAGTTCAAGATTGCTCAGCTCACCAGGGTCCCTGGTCTCCTGAAGACATGGTGGGGGCAGCAGTGCACTGTGAACCCCAAGGGGTGCACAGCCCCTCCAGGTACTCTCTCTTTGCAGCAGTCAGAGGAAAGCACCCCTTTCGACTCAGCCCCAGAAAGAGTACCCTCTCCTTTGTGCATCTCCAAGGAGAATACTCCCATCTTCACACAGACCCCAAGAGGGGTCTTCCTGCTCCTTTCCTCAAACTCTGGGGAGGGACTCATCCCTGTCTTCACACATCTCCCAGAGGAACACTCTCTCTCTGCCGTCCAAGGCTCCCAGCTGTTGTGTGACCATCCAGTCTTAAATGCACCTTGGCTGGTGCGTGGCCTGGAGTGTGTCTAGGGTTCTGCTGCCTCTACTGGGTGCAGGAAGGTGGACAGGGCAGTGCAGGGAGGGTTCCTGCAGCTCCTCAATGACATGTATTGAGCATCCATTGTGTGCTGAGATGGTTCTAGGTGCTGGCACAGCACAGGAGAGCATGGAGGCTCTGAGTTCAAGGAACCAAGGACTGATTAGGGGCAGTGAGGGTGTGTGTGAGAGGGGAGACCTGGGCCAGAGAGGTCTGTGGCTTCTAGGAGGAGGGGCAGGACTAGGGATCAGTGAGTGCTCTGTGTGCCGCCTGGGGGCGAGGGACAGCAGACAATGGGTAGAGAGTGCCCTGGAGGGAGAGGCAGTCCTGGGGCCTTGGTGGGCTGGGAGGAATGTCTCATGGGCACCGTTGACTCTGGAGGGTGAGCAGGACTTGAACCTTTGAAGAGGGTCCAACAGGGGATAGGAGGAAGGAGTGGTGAAGGGCAGATGCGCAGGGGACAGATCAGAAAGTAGATGAAAGTTCTGACTTGAAGGGTAAATCCTGAGGCCATCAAAATGGTTTTTGTTTTAGTCTTGTTTTCTAGCAAAGTTTGATGAATCAGAAAACATTCAGAAAATTTCTGGCAGCTCTGTGGAGAGCAGGCAGGAGCAGGAAGGCCCAGGCCTTAGCTGGCAGTGGTCGTGGTGTGGAATGGACAGGCTCTGGGACCGGCTCAAGTATACTAGCTCTCCCCTTTCACCCACACAGGTGGGGAACCCCACAAGCCTGGGAGAGAGGCTACTTTGGGGAGGGGCGGGGTGGGGAGCATAGGGGTGAGGTATCTGTCATTTGGTATATTTTGAATTTTGAGCTAGGTATTGTGCTTTCTATTAAAAAATTAATATCAATGAGACAATCCCTCTTTACCTCTTGCTGTGATCTCTCTGAAAGGTCAAAGATACCTGGTATGCTGGCATCCAGGTGAGATACAACTAGAATTCAGGTGAGAGACAACAGGTATTGAGAGAATCCAGGAGAGAGAATTCAGGTGTAACAGCATCCAGGTGAAAGATAACAGATGTAGCTGGCATATAGTAAGAGACACCAGGTGACGCGTGCCTGGCATCTAGTTAAGAATCACCTGGTGTGTCTGTCCTCCAGATGAGGGACACCTAGCCTATCTGTCATCCAGACAAGAGACTCCAGGTGTGCCTGGCATCCAGGTGAGAGACTCCAGGTGAGCAATACATTGCTCTCAGTCTCTGACACCACTGGGCTGTGACCTCCTTGGAGAACACAGAGTACAAACAGCCTTCCAAGGGGAAGATCAGACATCATGGCTGTGAGGGTCAGGAGGCCTAAGAAGCTCTGGCTGTGAGATTTCATGAGCCTGTAAGCTCAGAAAAGTCAGGGAAAACCTGTCTGTTGCTACACACTGAATCATTGAGCAAGGAGCTATGGCCATTGTTGTCACTAAGAGCAGAAGTGCCAGCATAAAGGACAGTTCTTTCCCAGAAGGAGTCAGGTGATGGCCTTGGGGCCTGCAGGGATTGAGTGGTTGTCCAGAGCTCCAGGGAAAAGGAGCAGGGTCCCACGGCTAAAAATTTGGAAGGAAGAGAGGTCACCCACCATTCCCAGCTCCATCCTGTCTGGTCTGCTCCACACAAGCAGGGGGTCCTCCACAGCCCACACCCCTATCCTATGTGGGAAAAACACAGACTCATTGAAAAGCTTGCTTGGGGCCACATTGGGATGAAGAGGGAAGGCAGAGAGTTTAGGAGATAGGGGGTGAGTTCTGCTTCTTCCAGCCAGATAGCTGAGGTTTCCACCCTGGGACTTTTAGGGGTCAGTAAAAGACCAGTGCTGCCCCCTCAGAGGGGATCAGAGTAACATGGGTACCCCTGCAGATGGCGATTCTAATTCTGAGGCCGACCCAGGGGTGGAGCTCTGCATCAAGCTCGTGATTTCTTTCATGTTGGAGTGACTTTTAACCAGTCTATCTCATTCTGCTTTTCTAGAAAACTCTGACCCTCATATTCAGAGTCTGGAACAGGCTGGGGGAATTCTGGAGCTGTGGGGTCATAGGCTGATGGGCAGGGGTTTTCTAAGACCTCAGATGGCATGTGGGCCAAGCAAACCTGGGTGCTGGCTGGAGAGAGGGCACCAGGCCTGTGAGCCCCTATGCCTGAGCCCCTCAGCCCTAAGCACTCAAGTCCCCCAGCCTGGTCACCAAGGTGACCTGGGGTTCTATGGGTAAATTCTGCTCTACCCTCTCCCTGTGTGGTGCCCTCAGGTAGCCTGGCCACTGGAGCCTGCATGGTGTGGGGTAGGTACTATTCTGGGCTGCGGGGCAGATCTGGGAGTGGGAGGGAGCAAGGGAGGGAAATGTCGGTGAGCACGCAGTACTTATGGCTCTGGTTGAGGTCCCCACTGAACTCACTCCTGGCAACCCTCAAACTGCAAAACAAGTGTGGGTCAGCATCACAGGCAGGCTCCCAGACTTCTGAGTTTCTTTACTAGGGCTATATGCTGCTTAGCCAGATACCCTGAGGCCAGCCTGGCTATGAAAACCTGGGTGCTCCTCAAAGCCGAGTGCATCACCCACGACCCTGGAAGGGAGCTGAGAGACTGGGATGCCCCCAGGTGCTCTGCCTCCCACTGACCCCACACCCACCTCACCCTACTTGCCTAGTGTCCCCACCCCATCCCCATCCAAAGACAGGGTTCAAAACAGGTCGGCAAATTGCCAGTCACAGGTGGATCTCAGCATTCTCTCAAGAGAGGAGTCCTGAGACATGCCCGCATCCCTGCCTGCTGCTCCCGCCCAGGCCCAGAACCTGCTAAAAGCAGCTGCTTCCTCGAGCCACTTGCTAAAAGCCCCAGGTCCTTCCGGCCACAGCAGCTGGGGCCTCGGGAAGAGCATAAAAATGTCTGGATGACACTCTTTCACCTTTATTATACACAGAGGCCCCTCATCTCCTGCCTTTCAAGAGGGCCTCTCTCTGGGCTGCCGCGGGGGCAGCCACTCTGAGGCCGTTTATCTGCAAGAGGAATGTCTGTGAGCCCCGAGGATGGAGCCTCCTCCGCCCATCCATCACAGCCTGCCCAGAGCCCTCACTGTGCCCGGCAGAGGTCTTGGGGGCACAGAGGCCTGGCCAAGCTCGTGCCCCACCCAGCAGGGAATTCATGCAGCCTGACACCAGCGCTCCCAGCAGGCCTTTGTCTGAACACTAAGCCTGCACCTCTGAGGTTTTGGGTTCCCACTGAGCTCTCAATCCCCTCCGGAGGGTCACCACGCTCAGTTCTATCACCTGGGGAAGGAGGTGCGTGCACTGGCAAGTGAAGCCTCCTCAGGGTCAGAGGAAGTGAAGTGCGGCCTCGTTACGGCACACAGCCCGTGGGTGCGGACACACGCT
This sequence comes from Scalopus aquaticus, assembly GCA_004024925.1. NCBI lineage: Eukaryota > Metazoa > Chordata > Mammalia > Eulipotyphla > Talpidae > Scalopus > Scalopus aquaticus. The sequence goes on from PVIJ01025422.1 coordinate 3,939, forward strand.
GAGTGCCCAGTCGTGGGCTGAATTACCTTTGTCGCATGCTGGGCCCTGCTCCAGGCAGCAGATACACACGTGGGCAAAACTAGCCCAAGGCTGCACCCTGAATTGATATTCCGACAAGGAAGGCCAAGAGGAACAAGTAGAAAAACAGAACCATTTTGGAGAGAGAAGAGCAGCGAAGAAAGAAACCTGACTACTGACAGGGAGGGGACTCTTGTTCCATGGTCCAAGAGGGCTTCTGCGGAAGTGACAGGGATGCCCCAAGCTGGAGCCAGGCTTCACTCAGCACCGGGGGCACAGCTGTTCTCCCCATCTGGATGCTGGGTGGGAACCCTGAGTGCATTCCACATGCATGCACAGAAGACCACGGCCAGAAGCAGGGTTTGGGGGTGGTGGAGTGGGAACGGCGTCCAGGACAGATCTTTCTCTTGTCAGGGAAGGTGAATCTCTCAGAGACCCCGTCCTCAGGGAGGTCTCTATAGGTCATTGGCCATAATTGCCACTCCCTCTGCCACCGTCCTTCACTGTTAAGTGAATTGAGGGTCTGGCTCTTTCACCACCCCTACCCCCACCTGCACAGTGGGAGTGGCGGAACTAGCTGTGGGGTGAGCTAGACAGTGCCACAGCAAGACTTCCCAGAACCTGCCATGCTTCTCTCTCTCCCTCCTTCCTTTCTTCCTACTCTCCTTCCCTTTCACTTTTCCCCCCCCTCCCTGGGCTCCACGAATGCCATATTTCCACTGCTCCTTGAACCCCTGCCCCAGGCTGGTCCCGCCTCAGGACCTTTGCACATGTCGTTCCCTGGATCACCACAGGTCCAAGCATCTGTCCATGGAACTCCCGCCCATTTCTTCAGGTCTTTGTGCAAAGCTCCTTTCTTAGCAAGCTCCATCCCCACCAGATCCCCTAAGCCCCTTAGAGTTTCTTGTAGTACAAACCACACCTGACCCTGACATGCTTTTCCTGACGCTCCAGCCTCCACACAGGCTGGCGCGTGGTGGTGCTCCAGAATTCATTCACTGCTTTATCCATTCATTCAAGAAACACTGATTAGCGCTGACAGGGGAGGTGGAGGTCATTAAAATCCCTCAAGAGCCCCTCCGTCTGGTGCGGAAGACAGCCTTGTAAACAGACCATCACACCAGTCGTTTGGTAAGTGCTGAGGCGGGAGGGGAGGGGTAAAGAAGCTGCCATGTGAAGCCCAATGAAATAGACTGGACATGACTCCAGAGATGGGGCACCCAAGGTGCTGGCCCCAAGGTGGGCGGGGACATGGCACGAGGGCTCTGCTGAGTTCCTCGTACGAGACTGCAGCAACAGTCTGGGACCATCTTAACCTGTGTCTCTCCCATAATGCTAACATCCCAGGGGCCCCTGGCTGCATCTGGGTGCAGGTATGGGGAATACAAGCCTGGCACTTTCTGTGGGTAGAGGCCCAGCAGCAACCTCCACTCAGGTGAACCAGGTGCATCCACAACCCAGTCCCCTCCCCTCCCACTATGCACACCTCCTCCTCCCCTGAGCTCCTTAAACCCTCTGTTTACACAAGCAGCAGCCAGCAATACAAATCACCTGCCTCCACTAATGGATGCCCGGCTCAGGCCCCTGACAGCTGCGAGATGCTTTCAGGAAGGCTTTTGACATTCGGGTGCAATTTCCCACTCAAAGCCCTCCACCCCAGCCCAGCCCCCAAGTTGGGGGTAGGGCAGTGAGTGCATATCACATACATAAAGGACACTTCCAGAACAAAATACTGTCCAAAAGCAGGAGATGCCAGTTCCGGGAGTGCCAGTGTTGTCCTCCTCATGGGTCCAGCTGGCAGGGCTTGGGCCTGTGGCCCCGGGCAGAGACTTCCCTTGTCCCATCTTGCTTTCTATATCCATACTTCCCAAAGGGGGGGTTGCATCAGGGCCACTAATATAGCCCATCAGCTCAGGGGACCCAGGCATGTCGGTCCAAATGGGGTGTGGGTGAAGGTAGCAACCTCTCTCCAGTCTTTTGGGAACCTAAGGCTGGCTTTAGGAGTAAGGGCCTCCCCCCAAAAGGGAGGAAGGCCTAGCTAGAATTTAATATCATCGTGGACTCTGTCATCTTCATTTTCCTAGTTAGGCCTCCATTGATGAGTTGTTTTTTTAATGGCAGTGGTACAATGGCTCCTTAAAAGTAAATTAGTTTGAGGGAAATGGGAAGCAAACCCTTCAAAGGGAAAATAGGTGAGCCACCACTGATGTGACCTGAGATGTGTCCAAGCCTGAAAGTTGCTATGAGATGTCAACTAGCGGGCCCGGGTCCACATGGGGCGAGGCTCTGTTTGCCAGAGTTCCCGCCGAAGGCCAGGCTCTCACCTTAATGTTGCCCACTCACCTGCCCACGTCCTGGGTCGGCCACTGCCTCTTCTACACTTTGGCACCCCTCCTGGAACGTGGGGGAAAGTCTGCTCTCCCTCCAGCCCTAAACAGGACGTCTGATGATAGAACATTGCTAGAGGCACCTACAGGCACACAATTTTTTTCCTTTTAAATAATTTCTGTAGGAAAAACACTCCCAAGAGGCGGATTACTTTGCCAAAGGATATGAGCATTTGGGGGACTGGTTCCAATGCTTTTAATGTCTCAATTGCAAATAGTTAAACATGCTAAACCCACTTATCATCTTGGGTTCTGATGGACATTTTTTCCCCTTTATTTATTAACCACAAGTGAGCTGGTCTCTCTGTTTCAAAATTCCAAGCAGTTATTAATTATTCCCAAAGATTTTAGGGTTTTCAAGGAGATTTGGAGCCAAATAGTGGAGGAATCTACACTCCCCCATGAAATCAGTTGGCCCCTCACCCACCTGATGGAAACATAGGACCAGAATGAGAAACTCAGGAACTCTCAAAAATGACTCTGAAACACTTACCGTTACTGACTCAGATAATTGCTTTTTTAAAAATATAACATCTGTATTGAAATATAATTCATATGTCATAAAATACATCTTTTAAGTGTATAATTCAGTGACTTAATATTTAGAGTTGTGCAACCACTATCACTAATTCCAGAACATTTTCATCACGGGGAAAGGAAACCCCTTAGCAGTTCCTCCCAATTCATCTCTCACCCCCACCCCTGGCCAGCCCCTGGCAACTGCTCACCTCCTTCCTGTCTATTCTACATATTGCATATAAATGGATCACAGAGCACATGATCCTTCGTGACTGGCTTCTCTCATTCAGCACAGTGTTTTCAAGGTTCATTCATATACCTGTGCTCTGTTCCTTTTTATGACTGAGTTATATTCCATTGCAGGGATGGATCACATTGGCTTATCCATTTGTCAAATGATAGATATTTGGGTTGTTTCCACATTTGAGTTCTTGTAAGTAATGCTGCTGTGGACAGTTAAGTACAAATTTTTGTGTAGAAACTTGTTTTCAGTTCTCTTGGGTGTACATGTCTGAGTCAGATGGTAACTATGTTAACAATTTGATGAGCCACCAATATTTTCCACAGTGACAGCACCACTTGCCTTTGTTCCAGTCAGTGTTTTCTTCTAAAAGCATTGTAGTGTTGTCGCTTACATTTGGATCTTGATCCATTTCATGTCAAATTTTGCATGTTGTTCATGGAACAGTTCATTTTTCACACTGACTGCCTGGAGGAGGTACTTTCTGAGGAAGGTAGGTGAGGCTCAGCTTACCTTCTTCATCCTGTACAACATGCGTGGGTTCTGGAAGATGCCTCGCCTGAGGACTGGGAGCTCACAGCCCTATGCCCAGCCCTCCCACCACAGCCCTGTGTGAATACATAAGCAGTCCCCATTCACAGGGAGAAACTGAGGCTCATGAGCAGGAGGTAAAGCTCAACAGAGGGACTCAGTCCAGTTCTTTCCTCAAACCTTCCTGCCCCAGTCCCCAGCAGGAAAACAAGTTTTGCTATGGGGTAAGGTGACCTCCTTGCCCAACAGATTCTTCCTTACTAGAAACCCCTATCTCCTGACTGCTCCGGTGGAGATGGTGACTGAGAGTTAGGTAGTCCGTGTTCTGATCCTTAAAACAATAGCCTCATCTGTTGAAGGAAGGGGAGAAGGATGTGAAAGGGAGGAGAGGGGAGGGAGGGAGGAAGGAAAGAAGGACAAAAGGAGGGAAGGAGGGGAGCAGGGAAGGAGGGAAGGAAAGAAGGAAGGAAGGAAGGGAGGAAGGGAGGGAGGGAGGGAGGAAGGAAGGAAGGAAGGAAGGAAGGAAGGAAGGAAGGAAGGAAGGAAGGAAGGAGGCTTTCTCAAAGCAGTAAACCTCCCTGACCCCCAGGTTGTCTAGGGAGCATATTCAGTCCACACATAGGGCCTAGACCACCAAGCCTGCAGGAGACAGGCAGACAGCCCAGTGGGCACAGGCAGCCAAGGCCCAAGCAGCCCAGGTGGGCTCACAGTACCCAGGACTGAGATGCTATAGCCGTGTGCCCCCGATACAGCCATGTGCCCCTGTGGGTTCATCTGTCACACTCTTGTGCTGAATGGGACCTTCAGGCCCGACAAGCTAAGACTCTAAGTGCTGCCAGAGTGAAAGCAGCAAACAACCCAGGGCCTGTCAGGAGTGCCTGGTAGCTGGGGTGAGTGATGGTCCTGGGGGATTGACTGGCTGTTTGGGTGTCCCATAAACATGGCCTGAAAGTGGCCGGGTGATGCCCATCCATCATGCCCAAGGGCCACGGGAGTTGACGCTGCTTTGGCCCCTTCCGGGTGGCGCATGGCTTGTGCCTGACTGTTGACAGCTCCCTGATGGATGGGTCCCTCTGCTGAAGAGGTGTCACATTCAGCAGGCCCAAGGGATGCCCGGGGCTTTGGTAGAAGAATCCGGAAGGAGGCAGAGCAGTCCCGCCAGACTGCAGCTTGAACCCTGTGAGCAGGTGGTGGAGCCGAGGCCTTGGGTCCATGGAAAGAGTCCCGGTCCAGACATGGCAGCCCCTCCACAGTTCCAGAGCCCCCAACAATCTTCTCAGGCCCCCTCTGCTGAGGCTGAGAGTCTCTGGGCATCTCTCCTGGCTGTAGATGGATCGTCAGTCCTACCCTGGCAAGAAAGAGCAGGCATGGGCCTCTGTGAGGACAGCACGGCGTGGTAGAGACTGTGGCAACCAGCACACAGGCCTGCCAGGCCTCTCAGGAGCGCAGATCCACAACAGCTCTGTTCTGAGTCCTCAGGAGCCCTGAATGACCCAGCACAGTCATTCCTGCAGCCTGAGAGTCTGACCACGACAGGCAGCTTGGTCCTCCTCCCCGCGTTTCGGCTGCTGCATCAGGCTGAGGGCTGGAGAGAGGAACAACAAATGCAGATTGGTGCCTGACGGCCTGGCTTCCTGAGGTCATTCAGAGAGGAGATTCCAGTATCCTGAGATAGTGTCCCACCTGTGAGAGGATTGCGGGAGCTGCCTGTCTTCTGCTCGTGTGTGCATTACTGTGAGCCTCTGGTGCCAGGGAGGGGACGGCTCTGACAAAATCCTGGGCCTGGCTCTGGTCACGGAATTCACACAGTCACTGGCACCTGGGAGGGAGAGGGCTGTGGAGAGAGCTAAGGTCCCTTCATTGCCCTCCCCACAGTCTGCTTCCTCCAAACACCCCCTCCCTCTCTAGGTCTGGCTTTCTGCCACCAAGCCCAGCTAGAGATGCAGACTTGAGAAACAGAAGGGACCTCAGTGTCCAGGAATTCTCTCAGCAGCTTTCTTAGATGCTGGGCCTCTGCCCTTACTTACATACCTTGTGTGATGGAGAGCTCACCATCTGCAGGCAGCAGAGAAGGTCTCTGCACCTTCTCCCTCCATCCCTGTCCCTGTCCCACCTCTCCTGGGTTCCCAGCTCTTCTCCCCAGGCCCTAGGACTCTGTCACCCCCCTGCCCATGACCAAGCCTGCAGAAGTGTGGGGACAGTGAGTGCCTCGCCCTGCAGCTGCACTGTGGCTCCTGGGGTTGGGGTTGCCAGCCCCCTCCTCACCTTGACTGCTTCCTGTCAGGTCCCTGGTGTCCTGTCTGGTTTCCCCATACTTCTCCCCCTCATACACTTCTCTTGCTCACTGCTGTCTGCTTTGGCCACTTCGGGGCGGAGAGACCTGTGGTCCACAGAGCCTCCAAGGTGTACAGACAGCTCCACTTCTAATCTTATTGTGTCTCCTTCGCCGTATGGGCCTTCTGAGTATCTCTCCCCTAGGTTGATTTTAGGGCTGTTCCTAAAGTTGACTCTCCCTCATTCCATGCTCAGTATTGGCATGGGGAATATGAGTGGAGGTGATGGTGACCCCAGTGGGCCTCAGTCCCATCCCAGTGGCTGGAGTCCCCTAAGACAGTGATGGGCTGCCCCTCTTGAGCCCTCCACCTTTCCTAAACTGTCTGGGCCACGGTAGGGGGTCAAAATGATTATTGAATGAAGAAGTGACTCTCCACTCAACATCGTCCCTGGGCTCGGTCAGCCAGTGCCTATGGGGCTTGCTGCCCAAAGACTAAACCCCAAACTCCCTACCTGGTATTGCAGGTCCCCGCCCCTACTTGATTTCACAGCCTTCCTTGCCCCGTGCCTGTGCAATCCAGCACACCCAGCCAGTTGCCCAGGACCTTGGCCAGCGCTCCCCCACATGTGGAGTACTCCTCTCAGTGGTCTCCTCAGGGTTGCAGGCCTCTGCCTAGTGTTCCCTCTCAGCATGGCTGTCCTCATCCCCTTTCAAGTTGCTCTTCACCCACACCACTGCTTTTTGGGTTTTTTTTTTTTTACCTTTTATTTGGAAATGACAT
>PVIJ01025423.1:0-10687 GCA_004024925.1 Scalopus aquaticus
TCATATCATTGGGCATAGGAAATTAGACCTAGAGAGGACCAGAAATACAAAGGCCCTCAGAATTAAAATCTAAATCAACCTAGGGGAGGCAATAAGTCCCTATTCGGTGCAGGATCAGGAGTTAATGCAAAGGACAGAGTAATCTGCAGAAGATGATGCAGAAATGAAAGCGGACTTTGAACAAGGGGCGACGAGGGTGCGAGAATCAAGTTTTATTTTATTTTTTTAAGGTTTATTTATTTATGTATACAAGCTGGGGTGTAGGCCAGAGGTGTGGAGTGGTGAGAGGATTCACCAGAGACAGAGTGGGGAACAGAATAGGCAGATTGACTGAAATACACTGCTGAGGAGAGCAGCGGGCAAGACAGGAGAGGTCTGCTGCACCATGTGGGAAGCTCCCTGGCTGGGGATTGAACTCGTGTTGCAGTGGCTCTGGACAGCTTCACAGTCTTGCCCTTAACCTGCTGCGCCATCAGGGAGGCCCGAGAATCAAATTTTAAGAAATAAAACCATGAGTACCCAAACAAAGCTAAGCTAGCGGGTGCCTCAAGTAGCAGAGTTAACAGGTCATAAAACACACACAGGATATATGAGATCGGAAATCAATTAAAGGAATTGCCCAAAAGCAGAAGTGAGAAAAGGGAAAATTAGGAAAAATACATAAGCAGGAAGAATAACAAAGTAATTTCTGCATCTCAGGAATTCCAAGAGACAAGAGCACGAACAAGGAAATGAGACATTTTCACTCAGTTGAAGAGCAACGTGAATTCATATTTAAAAGGTCTAGTGACGCTGGGCAGAAATACTGAAAAACAGACCTACTATAGATAACCTGATGAAATGTGGAAATGGCCAAAAAAAAAAAAATCCTACAAGAAATTCTACAAGTTTTCAAACCATTCCCCTTCCCTACCCTACTCCCTCCATCAGGATTCCACTCAAAGTGGGCACCTGGTGAGGTGAAAGAAATCTGCTGAGAGCACCCTCTCATCTGCAAACTAATGTCAGGGGACACCAGTGGAATGATTGGGGGCGAAATACACGGCCGTAGCAGTACTTCATGTGTGGCTATAAAATAAAGGCTTGTCAGACCTGCCAAGATTCAGATATGTCTTTTCAATAGCACCCTCAGAAAACCAATTCCACAATGTAGTCTCAGCCTCAAACTCCTTGGTGAAAATCCCATCACAGAGTCCTCCCCCTCTCAAAGCAGGCCCTAGCTTTCTCTAGAAGAGGATTTGACTTCTCCCCCTGTGCACCCACACAATACCCCTTTTCTCTAGGCCTCTACACTTTGTCCTCATAAAACTCCCCTGAGATGGTCACCTTCTAGCCACTATTCTGTCTCCTTTTTCTTTTCCCCATCTGCCAAGTTTCCTGTTACCCTTATTCCTCCTCTCTACTTCCGAACTTTATTTCTCTTCACACGGCAATGTGGTTTCTCTCACCACTCAATCCTCAGGCACAAGTCTGGGGATTTGAGGGCTCCTAACCATTAGCGGCCCCCAAGAGGGGAAAGGGCAGTGAGGACATGTCAGACCGCACTTCACTGGCCTCATCTTTCCACTCCGTGCTGCCCACCACCTCCTTGAAGCATTCCTAGCTAGAAATCTGAGAATGCAAACATTTGTCTCCCGGCTCTCCATGGTGCTCTGTTTTTTTGTTTTGTTCTGTTCTGTTTGTTGTTTTTCTTCTCTTCTTGCCTGACCTGAAATATTCCTGTATCCCAGGCTTCCTTCCTTTTCTCCCTGATTTTATTAGAGACTGTAAAGGAAGGACTTGTAAGAAGGATCCAAGGGATATCTCGAAGAAGCCCAGGATAGGGACCCATCCAGCCTCCTATTGCTGTTGCTCAGTGTAAGGAGACAAGAATCCCCCTTCTCTCTGAGGCATGCGGGAGGATGACGTATCTGAATGTCCAGACACTGGCGTCATAGGGTCAAGAGTACGAGTCGACCAGAACACTGAGGAGTAGGAGCAGAGACGGGGCAGGTCTGGGGCTCTTTTTTAGGCCACTGGTTGCATTCAGGCATATCTCTGCAGACACACTGTAATATGCAAGTCCCCAAACAGAAACCCCAGATGGAGGTTGAGGACTCCCAGGTAAGCCTCTGTCTTCAGTACTGTTGTGTAATCTGGATATTATCAAAGAAGACTGCACTGGTATTTATAGGCTACTAAACTGATGAGTAAAGACATTAATAGATGACTGGATCAAGAAGATGTGGTACATATACACAATGGAATACTACTCAGCGATCAAAAAAGATAAACACATGCCATTCGCAGCAACATGGATGGAGCTAGAAGGGATCATGCTCAGCGAAATAAGTCAGAAAAAAAGAGAAAAATATCGAATTGTTTCACTTATCACAGGAATATAGGGGAACCGAATAAGAGACACCCCGCGAGGGAGGGAGAGGTTAAGGGCTCAAAATGGGATAGAAAAGAGCACAAGGGACTATGGTAATGGTTCACAGGTGAATCAGTGGTGGGTAACCTATGAGGAATACACAATAATGTAAAAGATATAAACAATAATAATAAATAAATACAATATATAATCTTCAAGGATTAAGATATAGAACAAAATTTCAGGTTTCCAGAGCAGAAACCCATAATTCAAATTATGTTTTCCTCCTTTACGAGAGTACATATTTTAAATGCTTGTGAAATAAATGAAATGTCAAAAAAAAAGACATTATTTTCCCCCTTTTGGAAGTGAGTCTTTTTGTGTATGCCCCATTTGCTGCAACTTGGGGAACTTCAACCTGTGAGTGGAACCACATTTCATTCTAGGACTATGTTGGATTATGAGCTCTAAAACAGAATCATTTTATTGACAATATCTGGTAGAGTCTGACCCGGACACACAGTTAATGGTCAATAAATATTAGTTCAACAAACAGAAACTCAGAACACTGTTTCCTCATTAAGTATTAACTAGTTCCCTTCTATAATCAAATACACACATCCTTTTAGTCGGTCTTTCATTTCCCCTTCCTACAAACACTGAAAGACCATGCTCTGCGTTATTTTCTTGTTCTTGGAACAATCTCACATCAGTAGCAAATATTTTTAAGTATTTTCAAATTTCAGGAAAAGAAATAAATATAGAATAACAATTGCTAATCAATATTAATGGTATCCTTTGCCAGTACCAAAGGAAAATTTGAATGCAATTGTTTTCCTGAAATAATTTCATTTTCCTATTTGTACAAGGTTTAAGAGTAAGTGGATGAAGAAATATTAGAAGTCAGCTATTTCGTGTTCTGTTCAGGACCTGCATGGACAGCTGCTGATCTCACAAGAAGGAGATTAAAGGAGTAAGTATAGTTCCTTTCTTGGTTCCTTTTGGAGGGTTGTTAGATTGTTCATCTTCCTTTCTGAACCAAGGCAAAGCCAAGCACAAGTGAATTCATTCTGAGCCATCCTTGACTTGGAGATAAAGCGGTTTGTTCTTTATCTCCACTGGGACTAACATCAACCAAGACCCTCACATCAAATATAAACACAAAAAGGCACTAGTCTAACCACTGACTATGCAACTCTGCCACTCCATAGCTCTCAGGCATAAATTAAATCTACTCTAGAAGCCCGCTCTCAAGCTGATCCCTTCTAAGAGTAAGGCCTTTCATCTAGATCCTTTAGGGAAAATTCTGCAGTGACCTTCCTACCACAAAAGCCACGTCAGGTCAGCCAAACACTCACAGGGGACCTTTGAGTGTTTGGTCCTAAACCGAGGGCTCAATGTGCAATTGACACAGCCCCAGCCCGCAGGTGATCACAGTCCAGTGAAGGAGGCAGCCAGCCAGCTGGAAAATGCCAGCAGAGTGACATTTTCCCCACCTTGGTTCCAGACTTCTTCCAGCCCAGTCTCAGGAACCTTAGCCTTCTCTTCCTTTCCCAAATGTCTTCAGTCCCTCCTCAGTAGCTGTCCCTTCCATTAGCATTTAAATATGCACACACCTCACCCATGTTTAAAATGAAAATTCCTTATTAACTCACAATTATTTTTCAGACGTGATCCTCTCTCTCCATGTTCAGTCAAACCTCTGGAAAGAGAATCCCTTCTCTCTCTCCATTCCCCAGCCCCTAGCCCCGTTCTTCCTTTCCTTCCTTCTCTCTATTTTTCTGTTTCAATGACTGCTCAAGTCACTCACTATGTATCTTACCCCCACCACTCGACCCAGAAAGAAGTGTCCTCCCTAAGAGCTGCAGTATCTCCCGTGTCATCCAGCCCCCACAACGCTTTCCAATATTCTCCTTCTTGCACAGCTCAGCACATTTGGCACATTTCACAATGCAGAGGATGATGCTTGACTCTGCCCTTCCTCGTCTCCTAGTTTCTACAACCCTGTAGAAACTACTGTTCCTGTTCCTGCCCAGTGAGTACGCCCAAGATCACATCCTTCCCACCTGCACCTCGGGCAGGACCTCTCACCTGAGCTTCCCGGCCCTCCTCTTGCCAACCTGCCTACAATCCACTAGCCCCACAATAGCCAAACGAACTTGTAAAAAATGTCAGATTTAATCATGTCTCTTTCTGCTTTAAAATGTCAGTGATTTGGGACAATCCAACTTCCGAGAGGATAAAACCCAAAACCTTCCTTGCCATGCGGGCCCTGACCCCCTTGTCTCCCATTCCACTCCCCAAGCTTTTCTACTTGGGGCAGTGTGACCTTCTTCTCACTTTCCCAATATGCTGTGGACTTCCTAATTTCATTTCTTCCCTCTGCTTGAACGTTCTCCCTCCCCATGGTTAGCTGGTTAACTCCTACTCACTACGCAGATTTCAACTCACATGCTGCTGCATCTAGAAACCTCTGATACCCAAAGATTTGACAAATGCCAGTGTAAGATCCCCATAGGAGGTAGAACTCTGCATTTCTTCTTTTTAGTACCCAGCACACCTATTACTACACTTTCTTTGTTTTCCAACAAAAACATAGGCCATTTATTTTTTTATGTATTTATTTTTTAATGTTAATGTATTTTTTAAATTATTAATTAATTTATATATATTTTACATCATTATTCATTTGTTTTACATTGTTTGTTTTCTTTTCTCAGGTGTAGACCCCCAAAAATTTCCACCACCAATTCACCCCTGTACCATCACCATAGTCCCTTTTGCTCTTCCCACCCTTTCTGATCCCTCCCCTCTCCCTTCCCCAAGGACACAGAAACATTAATTCAAAAGGATAACTGCACCCCTATATTTATTACAGCACTATGTTTTTTAAAGATTTATTTATTTATGCATACAAGCTGCGGTACAGGCCAGAGGCGTGGGGCGGTGAGAGTGTTCACCAGAGACAGAGTGGGGAGCAGAACAGGCAGATGGAGGCAAATACACTGCTGAGGGGAGCAGCGGGCGAGGCAGGAGAGGTCTGCCGTGCCATGTGGGAATCTCCACTGCTGGGCAGCTGGGCGGCTGGGTGGCTGCGCGTGGAACTCCAGTCACCACTGCCGACAGCTCCACAGCATAGGGCTTAACCGCTGCGCCACCAGGGAGGCCTACTACAGCACTATTTATAATAGGTAAGACTTGGAAACAACCCCAATGCCCAAAATAGATGATTGGATCGAGAAGATGTGGTAAATATACACAATGGAATACTACTCAGCAATCAAAAAAGACAAACTAATGTCATTTGTGGCAATATGGATGGAATTAGAAGGGATTATGTTCAGTGAAAACAGTCAGGAGGGCCTCCCTGGTGGCACAATGGGTTAAGGGCAGCGCTATGCTGCTGTTGGCAGCTGTGGCATGAGTCCAATGCCCAGCTGGGGAGATTCCCACATGGTGCAGCAGACCTCTCCTGCCTCGCCCGCTGCTCCCCTCAGCAGTGTATTTCAGTTGATCTGCCTGTTCTGCTCCCCACTCTGTCTCTGGTGAATCCTCTCACTCCCCACACCTCTGGACTGCACCTCAGATTGTAGGCAAAAATAAGTAAATCTTTAAAAAGTGAGAAAAAAAGTCAGGAGAAAGAAAAATATCTGATGGTCTCCCTTAATATCTGATGGTCTCTCTTATAGAAGGAATATAGGGGAAGCAAATAAGGCACCAGTGGGGCGGGGGAAACAGTAACAATAAAAACACAACGAAACAAAAACAAATGACTGTATTACTACACTTTCACTGTCTACCGCCTTAGACATCTAGCTAAATGAGAGCAGTGGCCAAGCTTATCTTTTTCATTGCCGTATCCCCAACACCTCGTGAGAGTGGGCTGGAAGAGGCCCCATTGAAGAAACATATCAGAACGAAGGAGAATGAAAGTTACAGGAATTTACTATTACAAGCCCTGCTTTGTGCATATTATCTCTTTTCACCATCCCTTTTTCTACTTACCCTGCCGTTACAAGTCCCACACTGTTACTATTTGCATTATCTCTTTTTACAAGACGTTTTTCAGCTACAAGCAGATCTTGCAGTTGCAGATAAAGAAACCCAAAGGAGCCACACTTGTGCTTGTGTGGATGAGAAGAAAACCTGACTCCGAATAACTGAGGTCTTCATTAGCATGCTGACACTCCCCTGGGCGGGGATAAAGATGCTAAGGATACAGGCGGGCCTATGAGAAAGGGTGTCTGTGCTACTGCTCCTGCACCTCAGGACCCCCCCAAAACACGCCCTCCCCTACCACACACACAATGGAAGCCTAGTCCTGTGACCATGCTTGTTAATAAAAAGCAAAGTAACACCTTATTCAGGGAGACACTTCTCTGTGGAGGTCTCCCTGGGGCCTATTGCCCTTGCATAAATAAAATTCTCTTACTTTCTCCTTTACTTCATCTTGTCAGTGTCTTGAAGTGATGAGTCCTCACTTCAGCCTTGGACGAAGGTTTCAAGGATCTAGTGACACTAGTGTGGTGTATATTTTTGAATAAACAAATACACCTAATGCTATAAAAATAAGAGAGACGCCTAAGCCAGTTTATCAAAGAGAAATGAGGGCCAGGTTTTTTACAAATCTTTACTACTATAGTTTTGAAAGGAAATTTATTCATGTTTAAGTAGTCCACAGGAAGGTCCAGAAAGAGAAGCAGAAGAATAAGAAACAGAGAAAACAAAAAGCAGAATGACAGATACAAACTCTAACACAGCAGCAATTTACTTACGTGTTAAGTAGTCTAAACACACCAATTAAGAGAGAGAATAAAAAAATCACAATCCAGTAATAGGTTGTCTATAGCAAACTCTTTTCAAAAGTGGCACAAGAAGGTTCAAAGTAAAAGGATACAAAATGATCTACCAAGCATACATTACGCAGAAAGAGCGGGATTGACTATTAACATCAATGTGATCAGTAATCAATAATTTCAAGCTGTAATTTAAAAAAGCTTGTGGATAGAGGAAAGTTCACAGATAGGACTAAATGGATTCATAATACCATTTTCTAGAACAAGTTAACACCAAAAAAGCACCTACTCTTATTCAGTTTCCCTCTTACTAAAGCACCGGTGTCTTCTTCCTTTGAAGCATAAAGGCTGAAACATACTTGGGTGAGAAAAGACACACTTTCCCTTCCTCTGCTGGGACAACTTTCTCCCAGATGTTAAACATGACCGTGCTGTAATCATTTTTTAAATTTTTTTGAAAGATTTATTTATTTTTGCATACAATGAGGTGCAGGCCAGAGGTGTGGGGTGGTTAGAGGGTTCACCAGAGACAAAGCGGGGAGCAGAACAGGCAGATGAACCAAAATACACTGCTGAGGGGAGCAGGGGACGAGGGAGTAAGGTCTGCTGCGCCATTTGGGAATCTCCCCGGCTGGGCATCAAACTCGCGCCACAGCGGCTCACAGCTCCATAGCGCTGCACTCAACCCATTGTGCCACCAGGGAGGCCCTGACTCCATTCTTTAGCAAAGTGGAGGGTGGATTTCAGCGATGACTCAAAGCAATGTAAAGACACAATTCTGCCCTGCTATCCACAGGTGAGGGGAATTGGGAGTGGGGAGCAAAGAATTTTGTGTAAGGTGCAGACCTGCAGCCTAAGAAGCAGCTTTTGATGCTAGCTCTCTTGGTTCCTCTTCTCTTGCTCAAGTTCAATAACAGAGTTTCCTGAGCTTATGCCCTGATCTGTGGCATAAGGATCTCGTCCATGGGACAAGGAACCATCTAGCATCTGAATTAGAAGAGTGTTTCTCAGCCTTGAACATTTCTTCACCGCCTGTTCACTTATCCCTTGAAGACTGTGTTGCTGGGCATTATCTTCTTTCCTTTTGAGGCTTTTTCCATATCTAGTGTCCAAACTACCTAGAACTTGATTTCTTATATAAATATGGAGGGGCATAACTTTGAGGGTAAATATTGCTTTCAGAATTGGGAATGAAATGTTAAATTGTTAGGAAAAAAATAAATCCAATACATACATGTTTTCAGACCTTACCTCAATGAAGAATGGATGATTCTGGGCCTCCCTGGTGGTACAACAGGTTAAGTGGCAGCACTATGAAGTTATCCGCAGCCACTGCAGCACGAGTTCGATGCCCGGCCAGGGAGCTTCCCACATGGCACAGCAGACCTCTCCTGTCTTGTCCACAGCTCCCCTCAGCAGTGTACTTCAGAAGATCTGCCTGTTCGGCTCCCTGCTTTGACCCTGGGGAACCCTCTTGCCGCCCCAAGCCTCTGGCCTATACCCCAGTTCTTGTATGCATAAATAAATAAGTATTTTTAAAAATTGGATGATTCTGATTGTCAGTGTCATTTGCAAGTGCTGTGGATTTCCCATTCAAATAAATAAATATAATGCTCAAGTTCTGCACTGAGGGGTCACAACCTAGAGCATAGCAAAGGCACTTCTACCACTCATCTTTCTGGTGATCTCCCCAACTACCAAGAAAACATTAAGAGGATATTCTAGCTTTGCATGTGGTCACACTCAGCATCAGCAGGTCATATGAAATAAAAGTGAAGTATTTTGTCTTGGGATACTTACTGCCAGGATGGCTACAGTAAGGGAAGAATATATAATAAGGCACAAGGCCAAACTCTTGTTTAAAGAGATAAATGTAGATCTCCCATCATCCCAGCAGTTCCAGTGTCATATCACACTTTTCTGATGCAAAGCATCTGACCAAGTACCTATTACTTTGGAAACGGAAAGAATGCCTTCGTAATCTTAGAGAAGGTGGAAGATTGTATTTTCCAGAGTGTTGCATCTTCCCACCGGCTGTTCTTCCCCAAGGGGATGTGGCATCTGTATTTTCTCCCCTTGAATCTGGGTGGGATCTGTATCTGCCCCAAAGAATGAAGAATGACGGAGTGATGTTTTGTGGCTTCTGAATCCAGGTCAGAAATACTGCCGCTTCCAGCTGGTTCTCTCTCTTTGGGGCCTGTCCTTGGAAGCCAGTCACCAGGTCATGAGGACACCGGGTCATGTGCTAACTCCACGTCAGGACTCCGCCTGCATCAATCACAGGCATGTGAGGAAGCAAACTTTCCAGTGATCCCATCCACAGCTTCTCGAATCTTCTGGTTTGCCTACCCCTGAGCTCCAGACAGCCTGTGGCAGAAACAGGTCTTCCCTGCCGACTCCTGACTACGAATGCCTGACCACAGGCTCTGGGAACATAAAAATATTTTTGCTGTGGAAGAAAATTACTCAAGTAACATAGACATTAAGTTTCTATGAGCATAAAATGAAAACAGCACCGATATTGTCATGCTAGAGGGTCACAGACACACAGCATTAGCCCTGTGCAGTATAGCCAGAGCAGAGGGTCTGGGGAGAGAACTTACAGAAGCTACAGGGCACCACATCCTCATTTCTGCACTGCTCAGCCCAGGCATAGACGGGCTGTGTGCTCCATGGCCAACATCCCACAGAGAAGGGCCGGGTTCTGACAGCAGTCTGGACACACAAAGGACAGGACCCCAGGCCGAGTCACACATTTAGGTTGTTACAAACTCATGTTGGCCTATGGAAAACATAGGGTCTCTGTGTGATGAGAAATGAATGACAGGCTCTCAGGAAGGGCCCAGGAAGAGGTGTAGGCAGAATGTAGTGAAGGGCTCGGCTCTACGCTGAGGGTCAAGCTCTACCTATGGTGGGCTCTGAAACAGCTATGAAGACCCTTGACAGACTGAGATTGCTGACATCAGCCTTACTGCCCCTTCCTCAGGTCTGACCATCCAGATTTGTCTTCTTCCATCAGACATGAAAGGAAGAAAATGCAAATTTCCCCTAACCTACTCCTCTGCTCTCCTCCCGTCAATTAAAACAAAATTGAGTCATTTTTTTCTATCAAATGGTTTCACTTATAACAGGACTATAGGGAAACCAAATAGAAGAGAGACACTCAGCGGGGGAGAGGAGGATAAGGGCACAAAATGGAATAGAAAAGAACACAAGGGACCATGGAGATGGATCACGGGTGAATTGGTGGTGGGCTACCCAAGGGGAATACAAAATGTAAAAGACATAAATAACAATAAAAATATATATTATTAAAAAAATTGAGTCATTTTTTCACTCTTCAGATTGACAGAATCTTAAAGAGTAATACTAGTCAGTGTTGACGTGCACACTGGGAAAGGTGTATCTTCACAATATACAGGAGAATAAATTTAGTTTTATGGGGCCATTTGACATTATCAACTTTAAATGTGAATGTCCTTTGCTCAAAAATTATTCTATTCAAGCAGAAGTTCTTAAAAGATACTTCAGCACTTAT
>PVIJ01025424.1:0-10688 GCA_004024925.1 Scalopus aquaticus
TGGGGGGGTGTGTTGTATATAAAACAATGATCATTCTTTCTGGACTATGCCTTTTTTGCAATGTCTGCATTTCCTGGCTCTGACTAGACGCGTGTTCTGTCAAATGGGTATTTCAAGCCTGCTCAGTTTTTCCCTGTATATAAAAATCTCTGTAGTGTAAGTACAGGGAATTCATCCTCCTTTACAGCAAGGGAAACAAGAGGGAAAAATGAGAACTACCAACATCTTCTACCTGATGGACTGAGAAAATGTACATTGAAAGATGAATTATATTCTAGATTTTATTTCATTACCACCTCCTACCAATTATGTGTTGGGAGAAAGGATGATGTTTCATAGAATTTTATAGATTTCTGAACCAGATGGCACCTGAGAGATCATCCAACACAATTCCCTTAATTTATAAATGAGGAAACTGAGGTTAGCAGAGGTTAAGTGACATGTGCAAGAGGATAGTAAATGGCAGAGCAGGGCTCAAATCCAATTTTCCTAACTACCAGGACGGGCCTCCCCTCATCGCCTCTGTGGGATGTGGAGAAGCAAATAGTTTACTGTCACTCCTCTCTCCCTTCAGTCACTTTCTTTTGTTCCCCTAAGTATCTTCTCACCCTTCAGGGACTTATAACCCCCGTGACTCACTCTTTTCCATCTTTTAAAATTCATTTTCAGAAAAATGACTGGCACCATATTTTTATATAACTATTAAGCATTAATATTAGTGGGGGGGGTAAATGTGACTTATAAAAGGTTTTGAATATGGAAATAAAGAAGAGGAATTCTCCGTAATATCAGAGTCCAACATCTTTTAAAAATGAAACAATAGCTGCATGAAGTTAGAAGTTTTTAAAAACACAAAAGGATGAACGATAAAATGTTTTATTTTCCCATAGCCATTCTCTCCACTGGAAGTTGCTGTTGAAAGATTTTATGTATTCTCTCAGCAAAATTTAAAATGCTTTATAAAAAAGCATCATAAATAACTATGGGTAAATAGATGGATGAATGGATAAACAAGTAGACAAAGAGGAGATAGAAAAATATTCTAACAAAAGAGTTTAGACTCTAAAAAACTATTTTTCATTCATTAACAAAACAGAGATTTTTTCAAAATAATATTTAAGTCTATCTCATTTTACAGTTAGCAGCATATTGTTCAATACAATGGATATGCAATAATTTATTAAGTAGCTTCTAGTTTTTGTCCCATTTCCATTATAGGTTAGAATAATCATGCTTGTTTGCTTCTGTCTATGCGTGCACACACACACACACACACACACACATGATTTTACACACTTAATTATAATAGTGAAATAGTTGGGTTAAAGGACATGAGCACTCAAAAGTTTGATATTTTAAAATAGGGCGTTTGAAGGGCCTCCCTGGTGGCACAGTGGTTAAGTGCTGGGCTCTGGAGCTGTAGGCAACGCAAGTTCAACGCCCAGCCAGGGAGATTCCCACATGGCGCGGCAGACCTCTCCTGCCTGGTCCGCTGCTCCTCTCAGCAGTGTATTTCCATCGATCTGCCTGTGCTGCTCCCTACTCTGTCTCTGGTGAACCCTCTCGCCACCCCATACCTCTGGCCTGTACCCCAGCTTGTATGCATAAATAAATATTTAAAAAAATAAAATAGGGCATTTGACTGTGTCAAGAGGAAAGAAATGTTATTTAAGATGAATCTTTCATTATAATTTTATCAGTCATCTCACTGAGGTCCTAGAAAATCTGTGCAAGGTTGAGCACAGTAGAGAAATCCCCGCTTAGCAGCCTCTGGGTTCATGCCTGAAGACCTAATGATAGGTTAGTGGCAAAAGTTAAATAAGATTATAAAGAATCTGATTCAGAATGGCCATTTAGTGTTCATGTAGAATGTTCTAAAAGAATCCCAAACACGCCTGTGCTATGGGACAAAGAATGTTTCTCCATCTCTAAGAATGTCATCTCCTTCACACACTGCTCTTCACTGCCTGGTACCTGGACCATGGGCTCTGTGCAGTGATGATGGCTGATTAAACAAACTGAGGCTCCTGGTGGGAGAGTAGGAGGCATTTCTTAAAGGTTCTAAAATGGAGGCTGTGAAGTGGTCAGCTACGTGATTTTTAAAGGAGGCAAGCTTGACTCACTCTTCTCTTGCCAGCTTATTAGTTCCTAGTGCAGCTCCAGCAAGCTAAGAGCAGCAGTCAAAATCTGATCAATAATGCATCCCTCTGTATCTGAATCAAAGGCAGCCTGTAAGGAAAGGAAAGCAGAGAGTACCTTAAATCACAATGCATACCAGCAGGAGCCAGACAGCTGAGAGGGGCCTGAGCTAGAACACTGAGAAGAGAGAATCTGAGCAGGGGGTCGAAAGCTGGGGAAGAGAGACCCAATTGTTAAAAACAATATAATTTTTATTTTGAAAGGCTGAAGCTTCAAAGGAGAAAGAAGTCTCCAGCAGAACTTGGGGAAATCAGAGATATATTCAGTAGTCTTGGGCAGTTTGGGGGAATAATTCAAGAGAATCTCTATATAACCTGGAATTTTCCAGTGTTGCCTTAGCCTCCTTTTCCTAGATAACATGTCAGGCCTCTAAGTGGGCTTAGATTCAGAGTTCACAAACAGCCTCATCGTTTGAACCTCTAAACTATGCAGACTATCACCCAAGCACTGTGTTTGGGCCATACTTTTACTGTCTTCTTTAAAAAAAAAAAAAAAAAAAAAGGTTCTGGTTCAGAAGGTTTAGAGGAAGGAATCTTACAGGTCTAACCCTCTAATTTTGTAGATGAATAAACGAATGACTCTGAAGCAGCTACTTTAACATCATGTAATTAGGACTAGATCTCAGACCTCTGTGATTACAACCTCAGTCATCTTTCTGATGCTCTACCATCAGGCGATGTATTCGGCACTTCTATTTTTGTTCATGGGAGAAAATTAAACAGCTAACCAATATTTCATTATTGCCTGGGGACGGGGAGATGCATTTATATCTCCCTACAAGTGGAATAACGTTCAGTAAAGAAAATTGTGAACTAGAATCTCTAAGATAATGTGGTTTCTCTTATTTCACATACTCTGGAGTTCATTGCTATTTTAAAAATATAGACTTTACATCATAAAATGATATGTGTGTATGTTGGAAATGGCAGTGGGTAGGAGAAACAGAAAGAGACTTTATTCTAAGGTCAAATGTAAATTATTTTTGTATCATCACCAGTTTTAATCTTTTAGCATGAAAATTAGCTATGTGAACTTTGATACCTAGACTTTACATTATCCTATAGGACCAAATGTCTGCATTTATATGGACTATTTATTTATTGTCTGTATCCCATTCTGATGTTAGAACAAGATGGACTAGAACCAGCCTGTTCATTTTATATTACATTCACATCAACTGCTTTAACAGAAAAGTTTATTTCTAGCTCACCTCAAGAGTAAAACCAAAGTTCTTATTGCTCTTCTCTAAGTGGTGATTCTGCCTCCTTTCTAGGTGGTTCTACTACATTCCTTATGCTCCCAAGGACACCATGTATGGAAAATATTGTGCAGAATCACACAAAGCAGGAGTGGAAGTGACATTCTCCTGTTTCATTGGCTAGTGGTCAGTCGTGTATTCAAACCTAACCACAAAGAGGCTAGGAAACATAGATCAGTTGTATCCCATGCAGCAGAAATGAGTGCAGAGATCAATTAGCAGCCTTTGCCACAATACTCTACCAGAGCCTAAAATAGCAGTTTGCACATAATAAGTGCTAAAACAAAAAATAACTGTGAAGGAATTTTTGAATCAATGACTATAGTCTACCCTTTAACTCTCTCACGATCTTGTAGGTTAAGTAATTAAGCATGAACTACTTATCCAAATAGAAATGAGAATTCATTATGATTCCATTTCTAAAGAGGTTCTTATTACTCTTCAGCTCATTTGACTTTTCTTTCCTCTGAGCACTGCTCCTTAACTGAAATCAACTGGATTTTCAAGAAAGTCAATTTTCATGAAGGGAAGGTAGATTAGAGCATCTGATGTCCCTTTTCATTTTCCCAACTTCTCATAAAAGAAGTTCACTTTATGGGAGCAGTGAGAAAAAATTATTCTCACCACCATGGCACCAACAGATTACCTTGTAACCTGTACCCACAGAATGTAGATTATCTGCATTTCATATGTGCAGTTTGTAGTATAACTGGTTTATTGTATTTAAAGATGCAAACCAGGAGACATACTGAGCTATCACAGGAGAATCTATCCTAAGGTTTGACTATCCAGAACCAATCACTGGAAAAGTGATTACTCAACTCAGAATCTTACTCAACCTCATTTGTAGGAATTTCTTCAGTTTTTCCATCTCTGCTATGATACAGGTCAAACCCAGTCCTTTTCTCTTTGTCATCCGTTGCACCAAGAAAACAGAAGGCATATGGCCCCAGAATAACAACTGTGCTGTACAACAGCTGCCTGGGACCTGCTTCCCACCTCCAATAACTTAAAGGCTTAAGGGAGGTAGTTTTGTAGTCTTTGAAACACTCTCCTTTGCAAAGCTTTCTATCTTCCTTCCACCTTGCCCTTTGCAAATCCTCTCTGTCTCTGCCTCAGGTCAATGGGCAGATTATGCAATAGTTTTATTATTTTAGTCTCATAGTGAGAATTAGGTAGATACAAACTATTGGTGTAGAAGTCACATATTCATAATAGAAAGTTGGACTTGGACAAGTGTGTGAGTTTCTCTCAGCTTTCTCATCTAATAGTTGGAGGATTGTGACTTTCTGTTGAGTTGCTGTAAGTCAGTGAGTATAAAAGGCTTGCTCTTCAAGTCTTTTTTTCTTCCTCGTCATTCAACTGTACATTTTCTCCTCTCACTCTTAACTTCTTTACCAACAAATAGGAATTTTCAAAATGTAATTTTTTGTATTCCCATCACCCCATTCTGAATTTAGTTCACTTGATACAAAACCATTTTGATCATCTTCTCTGTTCAGATTTTTTCTATTGGAACCATGCTATCCAATATAGTTATTTCCAGGTACATGTTGATACTGAGTCACTGAATTGTGACTATTCTAAATAAAATTGTGCTCTAAATGTATACTACAAACCACACTTTTTAAAAGACTTCATACACAAAATTAATAGAAAATATTTATTGGACAGTTCTGTACTAGAAACATCTCTGACTCAAATTCCATATTCCACTTTCTCCAAAAGAGCCTCCCATCAACTCAATTCTCCTCCTTACAGTTCTACAATTTTTGGTAGTTTGTTTCCTTTTCCTTCAGCATGGATAATGGTAAGCCCTATTTTAAGGGGAGAGGATAGAAAAACATTTTAATTTTTCTAAAGGACTTATATCTTTTTTGCATGTGTTAAAAAAAGTAGCTGAGCAGTCTGATCATAACCACTTTGCTGGGAGGAAGCTAAATTGAGTTCTAACCTTTAAAATTCTTGTAAATAGGAATGTAAATAGGAATAGGGAAAAGACCTGGTTTTGGATTCAGGGTATATAGCTTCAAATCTTTGCTATGCATTAACTAGGATCTGTTATGGATAAGTCTCTCGAGCACTATGAGTCAGGTTTCTTGATGAATATGTGTTTGTGAAAATTAGACTTAAATTAAGTAAAGTGTCTAACATATTTTAATGAATCTTTAATGAGTGGTCCAAATGTTATTTCACATGACAAATAATCCTGCTAAATAATGTACTTGTACTACTGGGACTAGACTCATGGGCTGGGAGAGGCATTGAAGACATAGAAATCCCACCAACCTTTTATAGTGATTTCTCTACACCTATGGTGCTTCAACTCCACCATTTCTATTTCCATTAGCCTTTTTATAGTAGATCTTATTTTCACCAGATGCTTACTAATAAATCCACAAAACTTTAAAGATTATAAAGGATATTAAAGATATAATTTTAAAAGTCAAAAGAACATCTTTAGCCCATACTTTATCTCAATGATTATATTTGATTATAGGAGGCAACAGACTCCATGGTCTTAAACAAAAAAGACCAAAAAATCCGGCTAACATGGAGATTTTTCATACTCAGATATATAAATAGTTTGAACTTCAAAAGTGATATGACTGTAGTTCAAGAAATACACAATCACTTCCCAGAAGTAGGAGGAAAGAAAGTCTTTGTTAATTTTCTGAATTCCGGACTGGAAAGCTAAGAAGTTTTATTCTTCAAAGTGTTGTAAAAGTCATTTTAGCAGGCTATAGAAGCTTTGACTATAAGTATAATATTCTATATTTTCGGATTTCTATATGTATCATTAGTCTAGCTTACCATTGGATGAAGAAAGTATATATGATAGAAATGATGACGGGACTCTTAAGTGGCTCAAACAGGTCAAAACAACCTTAGACCTGCCTCTGACTTATTAGAATCGGTTTCTAATTGAGTTTTGGGGCCCCGGCCTCCAGGAAAAGCTGCGAAGGACTGATGATTTCTGAGCACAGGAAGTCAGCTTCCCTGAGGTCCTTCTGAGTCACCATCTGTACTCAGACATTCAATGCTTCTCGTCATGATTAACTGAGGCAAAGTAACCCACTGTAAAAGATAATGACACTTGAAGGTCAATAATGTCAAATCTCTTAATTTGGGCCTAATGTGATCCTGCTGAGATAAAATAGACTGGTATCCCAAAGAAGCGAAATTCAATTGTGTTTCAACCCTGAGCGTCCCTAGAGCAAGCAGTGGTTTTGAAATGGAATTTCTTTTAATCCTGCCAGAGTCCTCTGTGAGTCACTAACATTATGTCACCCAAGTGCTAACTTGGGGATAGCCAACAAATAGGTTGTAAGACAAATAGCACCTGGCTGATATTAATTTTGTTGTTGAGAACAACTGCTTGTGTGAAACTTTCCTGGCATTTGATCTTCTTTCCTTCCTTTCATCACAGAGCAGGATCCTGTGATTCCTCAAGTCTCAATTGATATGTGACCTGTTCTGAAGCTTTAACTCTCCTGCCACCCATATTGTTGTCACCTTCCTCCCCACCAGTGGCCACAGCGCATTGTGCTTCTCTCTCTTATAAAACAATAATTATGTCTGTATGTATTTTTTTTTTAAATTTTCTCCAAAATAATCCCAGGGCAAGCTTTCCTCACTCTTCTTTGCATCTCATGTGCCACACACAGCGTCTAGAATAGAATAGATTGCACCCCAATTTTGAACTGGTGTGAGCTTCTGAAAACTAAGGCCCATGTGACTGGGTCAATCAGTCAATCAATTGATCAAACTCCTAACACCATGGCTTTTTAAAATGGATTCACAGGGAAGTGTAGATAATCTGAAGAAATGTCTTGTCATTAGGTGGCTTTGCAGAAAGTTGCCTAGTGGGAGAAGAGCACATCGTCCCCTTAGTTAATATCCTTGAAGATCACAGTTAGCAGCAGCCTTTTCAACTTTATTTCAATCAAATGGAAGAAGTTGAGTCATCTTTCAGTGGCCCTTGTTAGGAACTTGAAGAAAACTTATACCACTTTGTGTTCCAGAATACAGCGGAAAGGCTTTTTCAATGAGTCGCCCGTTCAAATATTTCCATGTATGTTTTTGTTGTTTTCACTACTACTGCTTATTGTTACCTTTACAATTTTTAATTTCAATTTTTCTTTGGGTATTTCTCCTTCTTTCTAAATCTTTACATTTTATCTTCTAAAGTGTCTGCAGTACAGTATTGTGTTGCCAATACATCCCTTGATGTGTTTTCATGGAAATAGCAAAGGACTCTGTAATCCTCCTTTTATTTTCCCAAGTAGCTCACTGATGCTTGAAATTGTAAAACTAGATATTCATTCCTTTGGCTTAAGACTTAAGTCCTTATTAAAAGATAATCTTTTAAAACAGATATGACATTTTCCTTCTTTACACCTTTCTGATCTAATGTGCCTTTTCATAGCATTTATCATATTCATTTTCTGTTACACTTATTTATATATTTATCTTCTGTCCCCTTATAGGTTATTAGCTTCTTGAAGTCAAAGGTCATTTCTTCATCTTTCTATGCCCTACTTATCCCAACTACATCTTTTTAAATGTTCTAACTGTTGATTATAAAAGATGACGTGTTTAACCTCACTCTAAGGGCAACTTAAGTTATCAATTATTTGTCCAAGCATGATAATTCTTCAAACAGGAGAAACTGCAGCCTATTTCAGCAAATCTCACCCTAACAGGTGACAGACAACTACTGGTGTCATTGTCACTGGAATCATGGGTAACACTGGCTTGTTGCATCTGAGCCCCTAGATATCCTGCTGCTGCATCACTGTAGATCACTGTACATGATAGTCATGTAGCATTGATGCAAATCTTTTTTTCTAGGATTTTTATTAAAGAATGCATTTAAAAAACTGGACATTCTCATGTATTATGCTAGAAAGTGCAAGCAGAGTTGTTTCCTCTTTTTTTTTTAAGATTTATTTATGTATGCATACAAGCTGGGGTGCAGTCCAGAGGTATGGGCTGGTGAGAGGGTCCACCAGAGACAGAGTGGGGAGCAGAACAGGCAGATCAACTGAAACACACTGCTGAGGGGAGCAGTGGGCGAGTCAGGAGAGGTCTGCCACGCCATGTGGGATTCTCCCTGCCGGGCATCGAACTCGTGCTACAGCTGCCCAACAGCTCCACAGCACAGCACTTAACCTGTTGCACCACCAGGGAGGCCCTAGAGTTGTTTCCTTTTGTAGGAAGAAAGCTCTGTCCATGCCCAGGCAACTTAAGCTTTACATATATTTCTGCCTCCAGCTCTACAACCTCTCAGAAAAACCTCCCTCCAGGTACCAGCACAATTTCTTGTACGTAGTTGTCATTCCTAAAATCTGGTTGGTATACACATATGAACAAACGCACACATATGAACTCATGCACATACACACACATGCACACACACACACACACACACACACACACACACACACACACGCACCCCGAGAAAGTCTGAGAAGGAGGAAAGGAAATTAATCTACCTCTGGAGTCCATTTTCTTATCTACATAGAGAAGAAAACAGATGAATCTCAACAAGGTCAAGCACACGTTTATGATCACACAGCTAGTTAGTGAAACAACCAGGGTCTTTAAACCCAGTGCGATCTAGCTGCAGTCTGAGAATTTCCCAGCACACAGTGCTTCTTCATCTGTCATATGTCTAATAATGGAAATAATCCAGTTAATGCTTTTCATGTTAAAAAAAAAGAAAAATATTTTCTACATACTGTCTTTTCTTTCTACTTATCCCTTGTCTGACTTTTACTTTTCCATTTAGTTGATTTTTTTCTCCTTTTATCCTGGTCTTTTGTTTTCTTTTTTCCCTTTTCCTCCTGCTCACTCATCTCTTCCTTCTTCCCCATTCTTTATCTCCTTTCTCCACTCTCTCTTTTCCAATTCCATTAATGAAAGTAGATAATAACTTGTGAATTCAAGTGGAACTTCATTTCTGAAACTGCACACTCATGCTGGAACCCATTAAGCTCGATAGCGAGAAATGAGAGAAATCATAATTATCAGGCCACTAAAATACATGAAACATAAAATTTGTCAGGGAAAGTAATTGAAATTATTGGAGCAGTTGGGCCTGGTGCTGAGCAGACCCTCAGTGATAATGGAAAGGTTACGGGTGATGTTTAGTAATGCTGATGAGGTCCAAGGTGACTCTGCACAAAGGCAGTCAGCAAATTATGCTTGGTTTAGATTATTTTGCTAATCCATTTCTTGAAATTGGGAGAACTAGAATGGTGAGGTTCAGGGAACCCCCTCAGCTGTTCAGCAAAACAGGTACTGAATACTTGTTCCTTGTTCATTTCTTGACCTCTTTAGTGGGCTTTTCCCTTATCTTGCTTATGCTGCTTTCTTTTCTCTCCTGGAGTTTTTCTTTGTCTTATTTCATGTTTTCTGTTATTTTTTTCGACTCAGTATTTTTGGTCTTTCTTTTCCTGTTGATTCTGAGTGCTCCTTTTGTCTTTAGTTCCACCTAAAGTAATTTGTCTGATTGGTGTGTAAAATGTGATTTACACCAATGGCGACTCTAATTTGAGATTAGAATTGTACTTCCTTTGGCCGAGAATGCCTGCCACTCAGATTAAACCACAGTCTAAATATGCACATACAGATGTTTCTGCTGTTATCATTACCAGATGAGCAATGTTGCTGCACATCCTCAGCTGATATCAGCAGATATGAATGTTCAGAAAAGAGAAAGAGAATGACTTTTACACTAGGAAACTTAAAGCTTTGAATGTGTCTGACCTTAACAACTTAAGAATTTTAAATCATTAAGACTGCTTATATATGGTGCTATGGTATACAGACAGAGACAGAGAAAATATAATCCAGGAGGAGTCACCAGCTCATAGGAAGCTATCCTGTGGACCTGAGTAATTGTTGTTGCCTCTTAGCGTTGCATCTTCTTCATATCTCCTTCTTGAAAACTTACATTTACATCACATTCTACCACTTTCAAAAAATATACTTTTTTTAATATAATATATATTTTTATTGTTATTTATGTCTTTTACATTTTGCATTCCCCTTGGGTAGCCCACCACCAATTCACCCGTGATCCATCTCCATGGTCCCTTGTGTTCTTTTCTATTCCATTTTGTGCCCTTTCCCTTCCCTCCCTCTGGCTCCCTCCTCCCCCCCTCCCCCCCACTGATTGTCTCTCTCCCACCCCGCCTCCCTATAGTCCTGTTATAAGTGAAAC
>PVIJ01025425.1:0-10686 GCA_004024925.1 Scalopus aquaticus
CTGCAAATTGCATGTGTTTATCTTCTTTGAATGCTGAATAGTATTCCATTGTGTATATGTACCACATCTTCTTGATCCAATCATCTATTTTTGGACATCTGGGTTGCTTCCATACCTTTGCTATTGTGAACAGTGCCGCAATGAACATACGGGTGCATGTATCCTTTTGGATTAGTGTTTTTGTGTCCTTTGGGTAGATCCCCAAAAGTGGGATTGCTGGGTCGTATGGAAGCTCCATTTTTAGTAGTTTAATCTCCCAGCATTCTTGAGAAGAAGTTCTAGAGTTGGGTTAACTGACTTGTGCAAGGTTAGTTAATTGCAGGATTCAGGAGTAGACCCAGGTTTGTCTTACTCTAGAGGCCTTTCCTGTAACTGCTCTCCGAACCTCATCCAACATGTCCAAACACCAGCCAGTGTCTGGGGAAGAACTTGTTATGCAGAAAGCATGGCCACATCTTGTCTAAGAAATCACTCGGCTACGTGGGTGATTTCTGCTGAATTAAATTTGGAGATATGCTGCCTAACACATAGGAGATGCTCAATATAAATACTAATATATTATAAATACTAGTATGCTAAAATGCTAATATGACTATTGATATTTTATATATTGATATAATATATATATGCAGCTGACCCCTAACTCAGTAACTAATTGATGATTCCCTTGTCAGTGAAGTATCATTTATATGGTGTTTTTCTATCACAGGAAAAATTCATGTCAAAATTCATATTTATTAACTCATTTTATCTTCACATAACATCAGAACATAGACAAAATGGTCATTTATGTCCCCACCATACAGAAGAGGAAAGTGAGGCTCGGGAGAAATAAGTAATTCACCAAAACCACAAGCCTAACACTCACCTGAAGGGAAAGTCCTGGGTGGTATTTCTTTGACTCTACTGTGTTTCAAGCCTCTCAGATCATGCTTCTTAGTGGGAAATAGGACAATAACATTCATATTTGCTGACATGTTATAAGAAAGAACTTTAAGTACCTGAAGTTAATACTGATCATGCTGTGTCACTGACTAAATAAACAATGTTTGCATCTGTTGTTTTCTCCCTGCTAGTGAATGTATTTGTAATGGTGCAAGTGTTATTTTCTTATTTCTCATCTTACTAATCATTTTCAGACAAATTTTGATTTTAATGACATGAAAGGGTAAAGATCCATTTTTTTTTCTTTACTATAACCTGTACACATGCCTTCAAACAGTAAGTTTCAATTAGTGGGAACACAAACACAAACATGAAAGACACACAAATCTCATCCTCAAAGAGGATGGTAGAAATGTGCCTGCTTTCTCACCCACCCATGACTGATTTGGTTGAGGCCTTTAAACCAGAGTCAACCCACCCCTTGCATTATGAATGTTGACAATAAGGAATGTTCTAGAATAAAAATATCACTTAGGATCTTCCTCATGTTCTGCCCCCAATTTTTAATTCTTTATTCTGGTGAATTGTCTTCTAGGACAGACCTTCTGATTCAGCACTATCTGATATTCTGCTCCTAGTTCCTACTGATTTGATATCCTTTCTGATGTTCATCTCAGCTATTTCCAATATATTTCTGATATACTGCCGACAGTAACATTTCAAATGGTTTCAGTATGGGTCCCAAGGAAAACCATCCTTATAGTCCCAAGGAAGGGCTAAAGTTTCAGAGCGCTGGTCCATTTCCACGGGACATATCATAGGATGCATGGATCAATGCTTATTGAAGAGTAAATGACAATAAACCAAGATATATTGCATTCAATGAGAGAAATGTGGAAGTATTTCATAAAAGGTAAAGTTCTATAGAAATATATAAGGACATCATTCTTATCCCCCAGACTGCACTATGTGTGCCATCTACTGTCTTCAAACAATGCCACATGTCGACGAGGTAATCATTTTCCTAAAGCACCCCTCTCATTTATGTGCTTCTTAGTGAGAAAGGCTTCATCACTCTGTCCAGTTAGGCCCTGTCTTCCCTGTTCAGCCTTACAAACCACTGCTCTCCTCCATGACCCTTCATTCCCAACTCCCAGCTACTTCCTAATGCTTTGCAACTGCTGCATCTTCTCCTGCCTGAACACACCTGGGGTGATGAGAAGTCTGTGTGTCCTTCCAGAATGGCCTGCTACATGTACAAGGACACTTCACTAATTTCCCAAGTTGGTGGTGATCTCACTCTGCTCTTAATATTGACAAACTTTTTTGAACTATTTTCAGCCATACATCATATACTCCTCTACCCTCACTAGAAAATTATAAGTCCTGATGGTCAGAACAAATATTTCTGTTTGTACTTGGAGTCCTCCACTCTTTTTAAACAGTACTTTAAAGGTAGGAACATCCCTCAAAGAGTGAATGAATGCTTCTGAAAAACCAAAAAGATCAGAGAGAGAAACAAAAAACGTAATCTATTGTTTTCACCAGCTGTGTCATCCTGGGTATTGTGTGGTTGTCTGAGTTCACAAGGGTTTAGTACATTAAGGGTTAAGAAAAGTTTCACTAACAACTGCAGCTGTTTGTGGAGGAGCTCAAGGACATTATGAGATTAACAGGACTTTGAAGTCTGTGCTAGTCTCTGGAATTCCCCAGTCCCCACCCCTCCTATCTCTCCTCTTCAAAACCCAAAATACAGAGAGTGTTAAAAGTATAGCTGTGGAATTATGTAGCTAAATAATGCTGAATTTATGTGAATCTTATATATATATATATGTATGCACACAGAGGTCCTTGCTGGACATTCTGTAGGCCATGCCAAGTGTAGACTGTGTCCCTATGTCTCCCCCTGTTATCTAATAATAGACACTTAAAGACTTGATGTGTCCTGCACGTCTCAAAAGAAAGCAAAGTCCAAAGATTCAAGGACTGGCTTGGAGCTATAATAGGCTCATTATTGTATCATTAATTTAAGGAAATGATCATTTTTAGTCCCTGATTTGCCTCCCAGTTACATATCTGCCCATAATGCTGGTCTCCATTAGAGAGGAAGTATGTTTGAGGGACCCCCAGTCCAGTTGCAGTAAAGCCTATTTTTAAATCCTCGTTCTGTGGTAGCTACCAAAATTAATTAAATATCAAAATATGTAGAATTCAAGAACACTGATAGACTTACTCTCCATACATACTTGTTACTCCCAGTTCTCCTTGACTGGGTAAGGGTATGATAAAAATATTTCTGTCTTCTTAGCAAATAAACATGCCCATACACCTGGCAAGGTATAATTGAGGGAAGATCAGTTTACAAGGAAAATGCAAGATAATGAGAAATTTTCTTAAACCAAGGCTGAATCACTCTTTACCTAGAAAAACTTCAAATAGAACTGTAACCTGAAGCTATGCGCATGTAAGCACACTTAATGTGCAATGGAATCTGCACATAAAAAGAAACTTGACTCCGCAGGAAATAATAGAGACTCTTCAAATATGCGATGAAAATAAAAATCACAAAAAGCAGGGAAAATTGACTGCTGGTGCTCATTTCCTAATACCCACGTGCTCTGCTTAGACTCAGAGAAAATGCCAACTCCTTCCCAGAAAGGCCTGTAGAGAGCTGAGCTGATGCTACTTGTGTCTCCTTCAATTGCTGAATAAAGTCAAAGTTCCTTTGACTCACTTGCTCTTTTCTGCACAGTCTGAAGTTTCTCCAGGTGCCACTGAGACCCTGTGCCTCTGCAAAACTTTGCCTAAACACCTTCCCACCAGTGATATTATTGTCTTTGAGGTATCCTTAGCATAATTATTTAATATGGACTACTCATATTTGGTAAGCTTTGGCCATGCAATAGTGTTATATGTTTCTTGGTGGTAAAAACAAAATTTCTGTGCTGCATCATAGACAGAGACACAGAAAGCATGCTTGTTCGTGAATAACTAAATGGAGAATTAATCAAGGAATAGAGATTCTTGCTATTTATTGTCCATCCCTAAAATGTGTTAATATATTCAGCACATGTTCTAGGCACTGTGCTGAACTCTGGAAATCAGTTGTGAACAAATTAAGATTACCCTTTCTCTTGGACAGTGATAGTGATGAGGAACCTTATCTTCCATGTGGATATGACTGTAAATCTACCAAGGTCCCAGAAGATTAATGTTGACTTAATCTGAGATGAAGAAGAAAGGATGATGATAACCTTTCCACACCAAATTAGAAGGTTCTGTTCTCAATTTAATTTGGTAGTATTAACATACCATTTACACCACTGTTAAGTCAGTTTTGTAATTCCATGTTGGATTTTTACCACCCTTCCCCATATCACTCATGATTGCTTATTGAAAAAGATGAAGTGAATGAATCGGTTTCTACATCCCCTGCAATTCAAAGGTTCACAACTTGGCTCCACATTCAAATAACCTGGGATGTTTTTCAAATACATCTCAGATGCCTGGGTCTCACCCTCAGAGATTCTTATTTATTGGCCAAGGCTAAGATTGGCACCAAATAGACTTTCCAGGTGATTCAGATGTAAATTCAGGATTGAGAACTACTGCCATAATTGTTGCCTTTTTGTATTTGTATTCTTAAATCCTCCTGAACAGAAAGTCAGGAGTCTAAGAGGAAATAATATATGCACAAGTTTTGTTATTGTAAGTACTTACAAATATCTTAACTAACATACAAGAAGCCTGAGTGAATATGTAGATCATTATCTTATTGTTTTTACACCTTATTTTAAATATTGCAATGTCCCCCATCAAAGAAGATGAATTAGAAGGTCGCTATTCATATTTGGAAAACTGTCATAAAAAAGCAAAGGTCTTAAAATTAAACAAACAAAGCTTATTTATTATGAAGCTTTTTCATCGGTAAGTTAGGTATCCCAAGATTTATCATCTAGATTTATTTTAAATGTTAAGTGAAAATTCAAATACAATTGATTCTGATTATCCCCAGGTTTAATATTTGCAAATTAGCCTGCTAGCCATAATGTATTTGTAACTCAAAAATCAGCATTTGTGGCACTTTTGTGATCCTCTGTGGACATGTTCAGAGTGGTAATAAATTTGAGTTGCCTCATGCTATTCCCTGCTGAAGTCAAATAATGCTGTGCTTTCCCTTCTTGCCTGAGCCTTTATGGTAAGCAGTTGTCCTTTGCATGGTCTATTTGGTGCCATGGTTTTTTGCTTTTCTTTTTTTCAACTTTTCATTGGTAATTTCATTGTTTCACAAATTCCCCCAAATATAGTAGTGAAGTTCTATCTAGTGTTTCTAAGTGGAAGAAGGTTGTGATGTGGGGAAAAACGCATGTGTTAGAGAAGCTTCTCTCCAGCACAAGTTACAGCGTTGTGGCCATTAGTTCAATGTTAATAAACAACAATGAGCAATATGTATTACATAAAGTGATTTTAAACAAAAGTACACATAAAACAAGACTATATATTGGTCAGTTGATTAAAAGGTGTGATCACAGGCTCACAGGAACCTAACCCTGTATTTCCCTAGGAGCAATGGTTCAGTATTTTCTAATTGAATATTTGTGATGACTTTACAGAATATAACTACCACGAATAATAAGAATCGGCTATATATAGCGTCCAGCATGATGTCTGGCACATAATTCTTGCTAGAAAATGACAATTTCTGTGCCCTTCTCATACATTATTAGGATGTTTTGTCTTAAAGTTATTTTATTGAGCTAATGTTACTTCACAACACTGTACATGACTCAGAGTTATAGGCTAACACCTTTTCAAATGTATGTTAAAATTAAGTCCCTATATAAATGGAGACTGATCTATTTTGTGATACAATTTTTGAATTGATTCCTCATCTATAACAGCAATTCCATGTGAGCTTCTGCTTGTGCAAAATTGAGTCTTCTAGAAAATTGAGGCTTCCAGTATACCTTCACATTCATAAATAGCTAGAAAAAAGATATGAAATGTTTCAGTAGCATCACATGCAGTTCAGAAAGGCTACCTCAAATATGGGAAGAGCCTCTAGATGAGAGATATTAAGTCTGCCCTCTGCAAAATGCTACAAAACACTCAGATGGATGTTGACCGGCATGGTGACATCAATTAGAAATAAAAACAGGCAGGCCTCCCTGGTGGCGCAGTGGTTAAGCGCTGCGCTGTGGAGCTTTTGGCAGCGGTGATGCGAGTTCCACGCCCAGCCGGGGACGATCCCACATGGTGCGGCAGACCTCTCCTGCCTTGCCCACTGCTCCCCTCAGCAGTGTATTTCTGATCTTCCTGTTCTGCTCCCCTCTCCGTCTCTGGTGAACCCTCTCACTGCCCCACGCCTCTGGCCTGTACCCCAGCTTGTATGTATAAATAAAAAATAAATCTTAAAAAAAAGAAAGAAAGAAAGAAAGAAAGAAAGAAAGACAGGCATGGAAACTAGCAGACACCCTGACGGAAAATAACAGGTGACAAAAGATGAGAAAAGAAAACCGCCACAAATGTTAGAGGCAGAGGAGACCCTGGTGATGCCTGTAACCCTACAGAGTATTAGGCTGCCACGTTGAAAACATCACCCAGCAAAACTTTCCTCCTGGGTTATCCATGGCAGTAAAATGCCAGAGCTACCCTAAATATGCTACTCTGAACTATAGGATGTGTGAAATCTCTGCAGTGGATCAGAGCATTGGAGAAACAAGACAGTTTGATTTGTCCTTCTCTAGTGAAAGGCAAATACAGAAGCAAAACAGTAATGCTAACATTTTTAGAGAAAAATGGTTAAGTCCAGACACATGGTAACAACTCAACTGAGTGGATGCTTTTAAGATCTAATAGCAGAATTAAGAATGGGAAACTGTTAAATATTTATAGATTCTAAGAACCTTAAAGTTGCATATAGTAACATATTTAGGGTTTCTAGATAGAAGCACTGTTGTTCCCCATATACTTAAGTTGTTTTTATGTCTTTAGTAGAGTTGTATGGTTTTCTTCAACTTCTTCCTACTCGTGCTTAGCTTATCCTTAGGCGTCTAACATTATTACTGTTGATATGAACATAATTTTTCACATTTTAATTTTGAATTTGGTTACAAGTTTGAACAAAAATATAAGGAAGTTATTGAATTTTCTATTTCCTAATTTCATTTTATTAAATGTCTGAAATTTTAACTTTGAAAGAGAAAAATATATGTAAAAACAAGACATGCTCTCCTCCTTTGCAACATCTGCATATTTTGGGGATCAAACTTAGACTAGAATTCATAGACAAATTTAATCAATGCAATGACAGAAGGACTTCATTTCTTTTTACATTTCATTTTCACCCTGACTTTAATGTAGCATTTGTAATGTCTTATGCTGATGATGGTGGTTGGTTTAAGATTGATATTTTTATGATGCTAATGAAATGTTACCCTTGGCTAATATGTTACTGATTTTTAAAAGATTGGAAGATGGTAAAACTTATCCAAATCTTTCAACATCCTCCAATAAATTCATATATTTTTATCCTTTGAAAAACCCATGTAATTAATCATATTAATTAATATATTAAATCCTCTGTGCTTTCCTGCAGTGGGTAGAGGAACCTGCCTGGTTATTATATATATGAGTATTTTCTCAATTATTAGATGCCTTCAATTATTATGGAAAAGAGCTTTCAACTCCTTCCAACATGAGAAGAAAACAGTACTATGTAAGATAAACATGTGGATTATAGAGTGCTTCTCATTTTCAAAAACAGTAAATTATAGAAAAATGAACAGCTTAGAATTTTAAAATAAGAAGTCTCTTGAAATTAAATTTTAAGAATTCATTTTTAATTTTAGCAAAAATATCCATAGGTCACTCTAGACAAAGCTATTTTTGCCCAATTTTGGTGTTGGATAATGAATTCTCTTCTACCCCCCCTTCTAAATATTTGATCTATCACCTTCTAGAATCAATTACGGTATTTTATGTATCTATAGTTCATAACATTAATCATGGTAGTCCAGATAACAATTGTCTTAAAAGAAAATCTTAAAAATACATTAGGTATATTCTGTTTAAGAAGACATAGAAAACTACCATTCAACTTCCTTAGATGCACACGCACACAGCAGTTTAGAATATATAATAGAAAAAAATATGCTGTTTTAAAAGTTTGTTGTAAGAAATCTGCATGAATTTGGTGAAGAAAACTTAACTAATATTATTTTTAATTTTTTATCTTTTTTATTGAGGTAAAATTGATTTAAACACTGTATGTTTTAGGAGTACAGGTCCACACCTCTTCAAATTTTGTTACCATGCCATGCTCACCACCAAAGTAGCAATAACTCTCCACCACAGTCCATTGGGTCCCCTCTGCCCTTTGCTCCCACCCTCCTCCCCCTCAGGTAACCTTAAGTTCAACATTCAGATACCAAATGTTTGTGTTGGTTTGGTTGTTTCTGTTCCCTAGCTTTTGTTTCTCTATATACCACATATGAATGAAATTATCTGGTATTGGTCTTTCTCCTTCTGATTTGTTTCACTAGGCAAATCCCCTCAACTTCCAGCCCATGTTGTCACAAATAAAAAGATTTCATCTTTTTTATAATCAAGTAGTATTCCATTATGTATATATACACCACATCTTCTTTATCCATTCATCTTTTGATGGTCACTTATGTTGTTTCCAAAGCTCCCCTGTTATAAATAGTGCTAAATAAACACAGGAGTACATCTATCTTTTTTGAAGTTAGTGTTTTTATATTCTTCAGATAAATACCCAGAAGTGGAACTGTTGGATAATATGGTAGATCTATTTCTATTTTAAGGAATCTGCATACCGTTTTCCACACAAGCCGTACCAGTTTACATTCCCATGCACTCTATAAGAGGGTTCCTTTTCCTCCACACCTTTACAAACATATGCTGTTCCTGGTCTTTTTTATATGGGCCATTCTCAAAGGAATGAGGTGATACCTCATTGTGAATTTGATTTGTATGTCCCTGATAATAAGTGATGAGAATTTTTTTCATACAAATGTTGGTCATCTGTGTGTCTTCTGTAGAAGATCGTGTGCTTGTGTTTAAATTGACCACTAGTAAAGGGACTGTCATTGCCTCTCCTGTTAAGGCAAATCATCTTTATCTCCTTTGGATAAGGGATGGGACTGAACTTTCCTAAGCATGTTTTGTGGACACCAAGACAAAGTCAGAATTCTAAAACTTAAAAAGGGGGGGAATAGTTGCTAGGTAGGCAATCAAAAGTATCTGCCATAAAAAGTACTAATGTTCCAATTAACAAATAAGAAAACTGAGGCATAAATTAAATAATGTGCCTGTGGTCACACTTCTTATATGGGACATAAGGTATTTCTGGGAAAGTTACAGCAAATGCCTGGAAATAGTCTATAGGTGTAAGAATAGGAAGCCAAATTAAATACATTGTGGACATTAATAAAGCATGGTAACTTGCAGTTATTTTTTATATGGGATAGAGAAACATGCATGTATAGAGAGAGGCCTGTAGTGGGTTCTAAGCTGATATGTGTGCAAAAGTTAGACATAAATGCATGCAGCCTCACATGTTTGTCTAGCCTCTACTTACCTATCTAAGTGGCCAAACAATTCACTAATAACAGGACATTATTCTGAGAAAGTGGACCCCATGACCAGGGTATGGAACAAATTTCAATAGACAGTTTTTTGTAATATTTGAATTGACATATACATGTATTGCATGTTCCATTGAAATACTTAGTTTATTTACTCTGGCTAGGACTCCCAGGATTATATTGAAAAGAAATGGTGAGAGTGGACATCCTTGCCTTGTTCCTGATCTTAGGGGAAAGGCCTTCAGCTTCTCACCATTGAGGATAATATTGGCCGTGGGTTTGTCGTATATGGCTTTTATTATGTTGAGGTATGTTCCTTCTATCCCAAGGATTTCAAGGGCTTTTATCATAAATGGGTGGTGCACTTTGTCAAATGCTTTCTCAGCATCTATTGATATGATCATATGGTCTTTATTTTTCTTTTTGTTGATGTGTTGGATTACACTGATTGATTTTCAGATGTTGAACCATCCTTGTGTCCCTGGAATAAATCCCACTTGGTCATGGTGTATTATCTTATGGATGCATTGTTTGATCCTATTGGCCAAGATTTTGTTAAATACTTTTGCATCAGTATTCATTAGGGAGATTGGTCTGTAGTTTTCTTTTTTTGTGTTGTCTTTGTCTGGTTTTGGTATTAGAATAATATTTGCTTCATAGAATGTGTTTGGTGGTACTCCTTCCTTCTCGATTTTTTGAAAGAGTTTGTGTAATATAGGGACTATTTCGTTTCTGAATGTTTGACAAGAGAAAGACATTCAAGGGATCCAAATAGGAAAAGAAGAAATTAAACTGTCTCTATTTGCAGACGATATGATAACATATATACAAAACCCTAAAAACTCCATAGAAAAACTACTCAAAATAATAGACCAGTTCAGTAAAGTAGCAGGATACAAAATCAATGCACAAAAATCAGTAGCCTTCCTATATGCAAACACCCAGTCTGAAGAAGAAGAAATTAAGAAATCCATCCCCTTCAAAATCAAAACCAAAAAAAATCAAATATCTGGGAATAAATCTAACAAAAGACATAAAGGACTTATACAAAGAAAACTACAAAACTCTGTTGAAAGAAATAGAAGAAGACACAAGAAGATGGAAAGGCATCCCTTGCTCATGGATTGGAAGGATTAACATTATCAAAATGGCAATCCTACCAAAAGCAATTTACAGATTCAATGCTATTCCA
>PVIJ01025426.1:0-10685 GCA_004024925.1 Scalopus aquaticus
TTTTTTTTTTTAAATATATATTTTTATTGTTATTTATGTCTTTTACATTTTGTATTCCCCTAGGGTAGCCCACCACCAATTCACCCGTGATCCATCTCCATGGTCCCTTGTGTTCTTTTCTATTCCATTTTGTGCCCTTTCCCTTCCCTCCCTCTGGCTCCTTCCTCCCCCCCTCCCCCCCCACTGATTGTCCCTCTCCCACCCGGCCTCCCTATAGTCCTGTTATAAGTGAAACCATTCGATATTTTTCTTAGAGCCCTATTTGTAAGAATAATAAATTCTACATAAACAGAGTAGTGGGTGTAATTTAAGTTTATCTTAATTCTTAATGACTCGAGGTTAGCATTATAAACATGAATCACTGAATGATGCTATGCTACTC
The DNA here is from genome assembly GCA_004024925.1 of Scalopus aquaticus. Taxonomy (NCBI): domain Eukaryota; kingdom Metazoa; phylum Chordata; class Mammalia; order Eulipotyphla; family Talpidae; genus Scalopus; species Scalopus aquaticus. The sequence goes on from PVIJ01025426.1 coordinate 383, forward strand.
TCCGGTGCAATTTATGTGTGTAGGCAAATTAGCTTCTAAGCTGATTTCAGATTACTATTCTTAAATGAATTTTTTCCATTTTAATATCCTCCTTACTGTAAACAAGTCCTTCTTGTTGATGTTGGCATGTCTGACCCTAGTTGAAATGACTGCTTTCTGATTTATAATAAATTAACTAAATATATTATTTTGCTCCATAATGGGTTGATTAGTTATCTGATTAACTAATTGAGCTAAAAGTTAAGTAGTAAATATAGTTTAATATCGCTTATGAATCTGCCAGCCTTCAATGAACTCCTCTCCAAGCTTCAATGAACTCCTCTCTCAGCCTGTACAACCTCTCAAAATAATAAATTTTATATGCTCATCACCCTTTTTAATTTTCCTAAATTTACTTGAAATTTTGATATGCAGGAATATAAGCAATCCAGTAATGGACTCTAGGATTTAGTAAACAAATCAAAATTAACCTAACTCACAACCTTATAAACTTCAGTGAAACCTCTTTCACTTTTGTCTTTCTGAATGAGGTCCATCCGAATGATGTCATATGTGATATGATCCTCATGTAATGTCTTATGTTACTGGTACTTTTTGTTGCCCTTCTTCCTTTCCCACACTGTTTATTTTTTCTTTCCCAGCATCATTATATCATCCTTTGTGCACAGTGATAAGTCATTTGGGCAAAGCCTCTTTATATTGGACACCACAGAGAATATCAATGTCCTTCACTTGTAACATAGGAGATGCCACTTTGCAGTGGTCTTTATTGTTGGATCAGCCATAGCAGTCAATATTGAGTAATAAGGGGCAGAGAGAGGAAAAAACATCTGTTTTTCAGGGCACCAATAGTTTCAAATAGTCTACTTAAATTTTCACATGATGTACTCCAATTTTTTATTTGAAAAATATGGTCACCATAAGTATAAGGCATACATGAAAAATATACAGTAAGTAATTAGATTGGCATAATTTAGTGTTAGAGAAAAAAATGAACTTAAATAAGAGCTGGAGGGATTCAAAGAAAGAAGAGACCAATGTGGCCTGAAGCAGCTAGAGGGGTTTCACAGAGGATAGTACTGAAAGGTGCAAAGTATCTGGATATAGTGGAGATGGCAATGGGCGTGAAGGCCAGCATCTGGGCATTTTTTAAAGATTAATTCAGTAATTTATGCATTAAGAACTGGGGTGTGAGCCAGAGATGCGGGGGTGTAGGCCAGAGGTGCGGGAGATGAGAGGATTCACCAGAGACATAATGGGAAGTAGAACAGGCAGATCTACTGAAATACTCTGCTTAGGAGAGCAGCCGGCGAGACAGGAGAGGTCTGCTGGGCACATGTGGACTAGCTCCCTGGCAGGGGATTGAACTCAGGCCACAGAGGTGATAGTGTGATAGCGCTGAGACTTAACCCCTAGGCTACCAGGGAGGACCCCATCTGAGCATATTTAAGGATTTATGGATATGACTGTCAAATCCTGCTCAGCAGCACCTTACTATGCCAGCCCATTCTTGGCACCTATACTAAGTTCTGAGGTCAATATGCCAAAGACCTTACCCAATCACTCTGAAGTTTCCCTTTTAGTCCTACATTCCATCTTGCCAGCTCATTTCCTAGCCTCATCTTACTAGGCTCAGTTCTATTGGTCAATCAGAAATTGATCAAATCAGTTCAGTTTTCTAGAAAGACAAGAAATGTTCCAGTCTGAGAGGGTAAATAATTTCAATCACTGATTTTATATGATCTTAGCACTCAAAGGCTAGACTAAGCCAACTTTTATTTCTTCATCTCTAAATTGGCTTGGGGTGGTTACATAGATGTAACCCATAACAGACAATGTTGACATATACCAAGATGTAGATCATGTCAAATTGTAAATAAAAAGAAATAAATCTGGACAAAAGCTAAATATATAGGATCAAACAGTTATGCCATATGCAGACATAGGTCCATTGGCAGGGAAGTGAGTAGGGACAGGCAAGAAAGTTTCATGTTTAGACAGACTGGTTTGGTAGAAACTATTAGTTTTTTGTTTCTTTGAGTGGCCTAAGGAAAACTTGGAGGAGTTATGGTATCAAAGACTGCTTGGAAAGAGTTGAATTAGCTAGGGAAAAAAGACAATGGAGTTTGAGCTAAATTTTGTGAGCAGGAATAAGAAAATTTGGATGGGGCCTTAAGAGTATCTGACAAACAAGATTCCCCTTGTTCTAATTTTTTAGTTTCTTTTATTCCAGGTGCCTTTTAAAATGAGCAAGTCCAAACAACTATCTAAAATCCAGGAACTCGTGAGAGCTATGAAAACAAGGTACTACTGTTATTACTAAATTATAATTTATAGCTAGATATACAAACAAAGAAACGGGTAAAGTTGTTAAAGCAAATGTTACAATCAAGGATAGCAGAGGAATGGCCAGTTAGAATCTTGAAGGTTTCCTATATATTTCAGGTTTGTTGCTAGTTGCATATATGTTCCAGGCATTGTGAACAATTTCTAGGAATGACTTACAAACATTATACACATTGCCTAGGAATTGTTTACAATTCCTGATTTAACATTCTGCCTGTAACATAAATAGCAGTTAAAATACAAAGAAATTGATCATACACTGGCATCAAATCAGAAGGCAGTATATCAGCAGGCCTGTCATATAACCAGAAGATTGATTTTCATATTAAAAATGTAACATAGCATAAGTAATTACCAAAAACTATACTGTATTTTTAAAGACCCATATACACAAGCGTATGCATAAATTGGTGAAAAAATTTGATTCAGTGCTTAAAAAGTAAACTAATTTTTAGCTTTTTACTGAGTTGTACAGCTATAAATATATATAATGTACAGCTATATAAATATATACTGGATACATATAAAACATTCTAGAACTTGCATATACAGATGTGTTCTGTACTTTTCAATGTAGTCCCCTTGAGAATATACTTATTCCTATGCTGCTGCTATTGCTCAATATTTTTGAATGCTGCTTTTTGAACTGCCTTCAGAGCCAGTTTATGAACTATACAATTAGAAGTCAACATTGCTTTCTTATCATATTTCAAAAGGTAACGTGTATGATATATATTAGCAGTACAACATATTAGCTATGTAATTTATACAAACCAGATTAATTTGATAAATTAAAATATAGTCATATTACTATTAAAGTCTTTTCCCAAACCACCCTGTCAGTCTATTCTCAGGCCAGAACCAAGACCATCTTCTCCCTTTCCACCCAACCCTCCCTCCCCAAAAAATGTCCAATTGAAAAGTATTTATCAAGTTCAAAAAGTTAGACTGAATACACCCCAACTAAGTCTCTTCGTATACTGCACTTGACCAAACCAGGCCGCTGGACTGTAAGCTTCATGCTAGCAGGGCCTTTATCTTGTTGTTATATCCCCAGTGCCTAGAAGAATATCTAGCATGTTGTAATTACTCAATAAATATTTGTTGATGAAGGAATGGATAGGTGAATTAATGAAATCCCTTTAAGAGTTGTACAGATCAACAAACAGAGATGGACAAATATGAAATACCAAGGTGATGGCTTTATTGAAACTAAGGCTCTGCTTCCATCCGACAGCGAATCCAAAGTCATTTTTTGGCAGTGGTTAACAAAAACCCTAGTGGTGGCTATTATGTGTCTCTGATTTAGGAGCTGATTAGTCCTGTGTGCCGTTAGAGACTGGTACCATGCTTCTTTTGAACCAATTTGCTTATAACATGTTCCAGGCCTCATGGCTTCCATAAGAGTTTCATGGGGTTTTATTTTCAAAAGCAAGTACTGAAATCTAAAATGTCTGAAGTGATTAGGGCTAGGTCACATAGCAAATTAATGAAGAATAGAGGGGTATGGGTTTGAATAAGAAAAATACAATACCATGGCCTCCCTGGTGACTCAACGGGTTAAGCGCAGCACTATGAAGCTATCCAGAGCCACTGCAGCATGAGTTTGATACCCTGCCAGGGAGATTCTCACATGGCGCAGCAGACCTCTTGCCTCGCCCACTGCTCCCCTCAGCAGTGTATTTCAGTAGATCTGCCTGTTCTGCTTCCTTCTCTGTCTCTGGTGAATCCTCTACCACTCCACACCTCTAGCCTACACCCCAGCTTTTATGCATAAATAAATCAATCTTTAAAAAAAAAGGAAAAATATAATACCAGATCCCTGCACTACTCTGATATTTACCCTATTTGAAACTAGAATTGCACTCCTGCAATCTTATTTCTTATTGCTGTAATAAGATTACAACAACAGCAGCATAATAACAACAATAATAATATAGAAGCAACAAAGGTAGTATTTCTAGTAGTAGTGCTAATAACAATATTGTCTAGCACTTACTTAACACATTACACCCTATGCAGAGTTATTATATATGATATCTTTTAGCTCTCTTTACACATTTATCAAGTAAGCAATGTTATTTTACAGGTGAGGAACTCAGGCTCTGAGAGTTTGAGTCACTTAGGTAGTCAAGGATCGAGTTCATGCTTGCCTAAATCTGAAGCTCAGGCACCGAAGCACAACAGAATGCTGTCTCTGCAACATTATCTTCTGTTATCTGACCCATCCTTCTGGCCCACAATAAAGCTATGAGAAAAATCTGAAGAGTCACCATAGTTCAACCTTGAAGTGATTTGGTTCTACTTATAGCTTTCAGTAATGATGACTGCAAAGCAACACAATCTTAGAAACTGAACATCTGTTTTCAGACCTTGAGTGAGTATGTTTTTCTGGAATATCACTTAGAAATGTTTTTTTGAACATTTGTTCAAACAAGTAGAGATCTGGACACCCTCTGATGCCTTTCTCAATTGGTTATATGCCAAGTATGACATGATCCTTCTGCATGTGGTTTGAGTTAGGTGAAGTATTGTACATGCCTGAGACATTGGGCAAGTCCTCCAGTGCTGCCTCCAGACAGTCAGACCTGTTAAAGCAATGGTAATCCTGGGGGAACTGGGCTGGGGCCACTGATTAGGTGAGTCACCCCAGAACCCCCATTGAGGAAGCAGCCTTTGCTTGACAGCTAGGGTACTTGTGTTCTACCTTCCCTTTGCCTTCTGCCTGGATATTTGTTAGTCTTTGGGACAGGTTCCAGAAGCACCCAATGAACTTATGCCTTGTGCCTTATGATTTTCAGGAGTTTTAAGCCTAAACAAATCTCTGAGCTGCTATGGCCTTACTTTCCTGCTACAAGCTACCTGAATTCTATCTGCTGTACCTTGTACCATGAAATCTACCTGTGCCATGAAACCATTAGGAAACTGGTTAGTTAATGTCATTGGCAGGTATGTCAGAGTGCACATAACTGAAAGAGACTACATTTCCAGACAATTATACAGCTTTGTCAAGATACAAGTATACTCTGTGGTCAGACTGAATGTCTCCCTTGAAGCTTCCATATAGCCAAGTCTGTGTGAATGATGGAAACATGGCTGTGGGAAGAGGTCAAGGTCAGTAATGAGGGAAGAGAGGCTAGGACCTAAGAGTCATCCCTGAATCCCTGACATTTGTGAGATGGATCAGACGAAGCTAGAGGGCAAAAGGCAATGGAAAATTATTATCTAATATAGTTATAAGGAAAGAGACAAAATAGATCAAATCTTATATTGTAGCTACAGGTTTCATGTCTGCCTTAACATGAACAATAGGAGATAAACTATAAAATAGGAGTGCCTTAAAGTTAGACAAAAATCGAATTATGAAAGTATCTTTCTGCAAACTGCTGCTACTCCTTCTCCATGCAAAGTGAACTTGTACCTCTAAAAAACTGAGAATATCATCTCCCTGTCGATTTGGTCTAACACTATTACTGGGGGAAGAAACTAGGCTAAATGTTTCCATAAATTTTTATTGATTGCATTGATAAAGTTTAGCAGGAATGGGCCAGATAAGAGGTTATCACAATATTTGAGATGAGAAGTTATAAAGGCCTAAATGAGGGTGGTGACAGTTAGTATGGAAATGAGTTGTTGCTTGTGAGATAGATTATAAAGAAATATCCATGTGATATGGCAACTGGATTTAGCAGAACAATACAGGAATCAGATAGTACTAAGATTACTATTCAGGAGAAAAAAGATCTTGAGGGAAGATAAATGAACTTGAAGTATCATATTGAGGCACAGAACAATTTGATATTCTTCGTTTGGCACTCAGACAGGTTTTGGCTAGAGACAAAAATTCGGGCAGGTATCACCTACCTGCTTCTTTACTTAAGGCCAAAACTTGCTCCCTGTGCCCACAAGCAGAAGCCATATTCAAAAGTCTGCTTCTTCTGCTAGTCCTTCCACTCCCCCAGGCTCGTCTCAGTTCTAATTCTCTCTGGAATAGTACAGTAGAGAAACCTAGTTGGCCTTTCTGTCTATTCTAAGTATTCATTATAATTTCAACTTTTAAGAATGGTTCTTTTTAGTCCCAAACACATGCAAGTGATCCAAGCAGATTATAGAGAGCTTCAATTGCTTTGAATATTATTTATACCAATGAAAAAATTGTTATGCATGAAAAAAACCTAGAAAGGAAAGGCCAGGTGAGTGCAACAGAGTTAAGGTGACCATATTTTCTAGCAAAAACTGGGCATTTATTGCTGATGAAAAAAAAAATGTTTTGATGTCCTGAAGTCCTTTCTGGTTGAATGAGGTAAATTAGGAGATGCAATTGGAATGGTGAAATGTTGCAATTACCAGGCCATTTGGATTATTCCTAGAGACAATATAACGTGATATTATCCTGGGGAATATGAGAAGTACATAGAACGGAGCACTAATAACACAATGCATACTTCAAGCTTTTGTACTCTAAAATTATTCTTTTATTACTTTTTGTTCAATAACTTTCAGCTTAGGATGCCTGACAGTCTTGGTATCTTTTTCTCGCTAAAGGACTTCGAAGACTCCAAAGGACAGAAGGTCATTGTGAGAAAGTACTTTGGGAAGATCAATTTATCCAACACTTTTTTTAGGGAAAAAATGGAAAGTGGATTTTTCCCCCATTTTAGTTCATGTATTTGTTTTCTCTGTGTATCATATATAAGTAAAAGCATTTAGTGTTTTTCTTTTTCTGTCTGTTTTATTTTACTAAGCATAATTCCCTCTACAGCAATATATGTTGTTGCAAACGGCAGGGTTTCATCTTTTTTATAGCTGAATAGTATTCCATTATGTATTTATACCAACTCTTTTTATTGTTATTATTATTTATGTCTTTTACATTATTGTGTATTCCTCATAAGTTTCCCACCACCAATTCACCTGTGAACCATCACCATAGTCCCTTGTGCTCTTTTCTCCCCCACTTTGAGCCCCTAGCCTCCCCCTCCCTCGCCAATTATCTCTCTTATTTGGTTCTCCTATATTCCTGCTATAAGTGAACCCATTTGATACTTTTCTTTTTCCTTCTGGCTTATTTCACTGAGCATGATCCCATCTATGTTGTTGTGAATTGCATGCATTTATCTTTTTGATTGCTGAATAGTATTCCATTGTTATACCAACTCTTTTTTTAAGTATCAATCAGTGAGCCCTTAGGGTGTTTCCACTTCTTGACCACTGTAAATAATTCTGCAATAAACGTGGGGTGCATTTATCTCTTCAAATTAATGTTTTTGCACCTTTCACGTAAATGCTTAGAAGTGGGATAACTGAATCATATGGAGTTTCTATTTTTAAATTTTGAGGAATCTCAATACTGCTTTCCATAATCTCTGCATCAATTTCCATCCCCACCAATAGTGTTTAAGGACTTGCTTCTATCCACATCCTCTCCAACACTTGTTACTTCATGTCTTTGAATAATATCTATACTCACAGGTATGATGTGATGTTGCATTGTTTTGGTTTGCCTTTCTCTAGTAATAAGAAGTGATGGGCTGGTCCTTTAACAATGGGTGGTGCAAATACTCCTGGCACTGGGCTGGCACTGAGGCCTGAGCTTTTGGCCAATTGTCTGCAGCATGAGCAGGTTAGTGTTCCCTGCAGGAGTGATGCTGCGAGGGCCCACAGCGCAGGATGGAGGTTGCCACAAGCGGTCAGGTGTGCTGCCTGGTTCCATGGACCTGGAGAGGCAATGGTGGCAGGAAAACTAGGAGCTGAAGTTTCCCTACTACAAAGGCCAGCAGCCTAACTAAGTCTCAGAAGGCATTTTGCTGACTTGATTGACATGGTAATCGCCTCACACTCTGCCCTTCTGCCCGACATCTTGCTGTCTATTTGCTGAATCTATTTATGGATGAGTACGACGTCTCTATCCAGCAGCTGTGTTTAGTTGCACTTTCTTGTCTGCTTCTAGTAAGTAAATTTGAAGAAGACAGTGTGCCTCAGCTGGGGCAGCTCAACTACCTGGGTTCTATGACTAATATGAATCACAAATGAACAAAACAAAATTTGCTACATATGGACCATTACTATTATAAACCTTTCAATGGAAGCGCCATCTTCCAACAACTTCCCTTTTCATGGAGTATTATCTCTTTGAAACATTACATGAAATAAATCTTCATGATGGCTGGCCAATGATTTGCTTGGAAAAAACTAAACTCTGTATGGTCAAGAATGCAAATTACTTCAGGGAAGTATCTTTGCAAGATTGTTCCTTTTTAAATTCTGCACTTTCTTTAATAACTGCTGCATTGGTGGCTTCTTCAAGGATTATACTTGTCTTTTCTTCCAACATGGCATATAGGACTGCCTCATCATACTGCTTACTCCTGGGATTTCTTAGTGTGATGCATTGAATAGCAACTGACAGCTCATTGCAATTATGTGAAAGAATCAACAAGATAAAACAGAGATGACAGCCAGGGACTCAGCCAGCACAACTTAGTGTGTTCTATACAGCCTCTCAGTCCTCACGGCCAGTTCACTTTTAGTAACCTCAGAATCTCCACTGGGTGCATCTTACCCCACTGTAGCAGTGCCATCCTGTATCTTAACAAACAAGCTGTCAGCAGATTGATCTACCACACACCACTTGTCTTTCACACTACAGACAGATCCTGCTGGATTTCAAACTAGTATATAGGGCCTTGGGCACATGCATACTGGTGACACTGACACTCACATTGGGGTGTCAGTAGAGTTACCAGTAGAAATTAAACTGCCTGAATGCTTCTTATAACTTATCAGATGAACAAACCCTTGCATTACTCCATGCTGTGAAAGGTGATTATACATGAAGGTAATACCTAACCCAGATTGTTTTGTGATTTGAAGCTCTGGAGCAAGCTTTTTATAAACCTCTCTTCAAAAAGAAAGGGATCTAAGTGGCATCATAACTCTTCAGGTGCCAACGCCAGGAAGACTGACTATCCCTCTCAATGCACCATGTATACCTGGGAAGACAAAGAAAACACTGCAAACATTTTAAAACTGGGTATGTCATACACTGTTACAAAAAGTCCTTACATGACAAGAGTTTTCAAACCCTGGCATAGGGTCCAAATATATCAAATATACTTGTTTTGTTCAATATAACAGAAAATTTCAACAGACTCCAATTCACCATTTTGAATTTTGACTTGTGGTGGGCTCTGAACATAATGTTGGCTTATATGTCAGAGACAAATGTTTATCTGTGGACTTACTGATCAGTCTTCTTATGAAGGAACACTATAGTGTTAATTTTTAGTAAGTCCATTTATTTTATTCCGGATTTTGGAAATATTTTTGATCTACAAATGAGTTTTTGGCTAGTTTGAACTCATTAACAGCTCTTCTGATAAAGGACTGATAACAAAAATTTACAAGGAACTCACACAACTCAACAAAAAAAAAGCCACCAATAACCCAATCAGAAAATGGGCAGAAGAGCTCAAAAGGCACTTCTCCAAAGAAGAAAAGCAAATGGCCAACAGATACATGAAAAAATGCTCAACATCACTTATAATCAAGGAAATGCAAATCAAAACCACTATGAGATACCACCTCACACCGGTGAGGATGGCACACATTAAAAATACAGGCAACAACAAATGCTGGAAAGGATGTGGAGAAAAAGGAACTCTTCTACACTGCTGGTGGGCATGTGAACTGGTCCAACCACTATGGAAAGCTGTATGGCGATTCCTCAAACTGCTAAACATGGAGCTTCCATACGATCCAGCAATCCCACTTTTGGGAATTTACCCAAAGGACACAAAAACACTAATCCGAAAGGATACATGCACCCCTATGTTCATTGTGGCACTGTTCACAATAGCAAAGGTATGGAAGCAACCCAGATGTCCAAAAATAGATGATTGGATCCAGAAGATGTGGTACATATACACAATGGAATACTATTCAGCATGGAAAGAAG
>PVIJ01025427.1:0-10684 GCA_004024925.1 Scalopus aquaticus
GGGGAAGGGGGAGGGGAAGGAAGGGGAAATTATACTGAAATACACCACTAAGGAGAGCAGCAGGCAGGCAGAGAGGCCCGCAGCCCTTTCTGTGAGTTAGACTCCCTGGCTGGGGGATCGAACTCAGGCCATAGGGGATGATAGCACTGAGACTTAACCCACTACGCCACCAGGGAGGCTCCACTGGCTGTTGGTCTTCTTGAGCCTTAAGGTTCTCTCCGTCAACCTCTGACGATTGCTTATTCCCTGCTCAAATACAAAACACCTGACAAAGGGTAGTGAAAGATCAGTTAAAGCCAGTCTATGACTGCATTTTCTAAATCTTTAATTTGGTCTTGGCTGGTCCTTATTTTTAGCACATTTTCTGATTCATAACTTTTCTTGTGCAGTCTTATGCCAGTCTGCCCTGACCTTTCCTACCTGTAACTCCTACTCAACATCTTCCCCCATGAACCCTTCACGTCTTTGTACCCCAGACTAGGTTAGTGCCCCTTTTTCCCCCTGTGCTTGTGGGAATAGAATGGACTGGCTTCTGTCCCTAGGCTGCTTTCTTTATTGCCCATATTGGTCTATTACACTGGTCAACAAATTTTTACAAAAGTCATGTTACTGAAATAAAATTAGTCATTTCCTATCAATTTGTATATGCTCAACAAGAATATGACAGTCAAATTCTAATTTTGGCTCTAGTTTTTTTGTAATCTGCAATAAATGGATGTTTACATCACGAAATGCTTGCCAATAGTAATAGGCTTATGGTTAATACCTGTAAAAAATCAAGTCATAGACTACTTCTTAGATTTCTTTGCTTGTACAGCTGTTCATGGAGCATCTCTAGGGAGTGTCCAGCAATAGTCAGCTAGCAGACAGTTTCCATTGTGCAGCAGCACAGCCTTAAGTCTCAGTTTTGAAGAGTCTAAAAATAGTCTCCATTCTTGTGGGTCATGAATGATTTCTAAGTCATTCATGAGGCCCTCAATATCGGAGTAGAATCCCAGAGTACTTTCCTTCCTGAAGATAGGCTCCAGGCCCCGCCCCGCCCGGGCGTGGGGCTCACAAAAAAAAAAAAAAAAAAAAAAAAAGATAGGCTCCAACTGATGGTGGCGCTTTCAATAGAAAGTAATTGTGACATCTTCTTGTAGAAGATTCCATTATTGGAGTCTTGATCCTAGCAATTCTACCTTGTTCTTGGATAAGTCCAAATCACGAACCAGGTCATTCAGTTCTTCCTGGGTTAGTGTGTGTGGGGTTGATGATGCACCACAGTGAAGAAAACAGAGGCAAAACATTACATGACATACACCTCAGTAAAATCTTTAAACACACATCTCCCAAAGCGAAGATAGTGACGGAAAAAAGCAGCTGGGATTACATCAAACTATAAAGCTTCTGTACAGCAAAAGAGACTTTAAACAAAACAAATAGACACCTGGCTGATTGGGAGAGAATTTTTGCACAATACAACTGATAAGGGACTGAGTATAAAAATCTACAAAGAGCTAACATGACTCAATAAAAACAAAGTCAACAATCTAGTAACATGGGCAGAAGAGCTAAAAAGACACTTCTCCAAAGAGGAGATGCAAATGGCCAACAGATACATGAAAAAAATATTCAATACCACTTAAAATCAAGGAAATGCAAATCAAAGCCACATGAGATACCACCTCACACCAGTGAGAATGGCACACATTAAAAAAACAGGCAACAACAAATGTTGGCGAGGATGTGGAGAAAAAGGAACTCTCCTACACTGCTGGTGGGAATGCAAACTGGTCCAACCACTATGGAACGCCAGATGGCGGTTCCTCAAACTGCTAAAAATGGAGCTTCCACATGACCCAGTAATACCACTTCTGGGAATCTACCCAAAGGACACAAAAACATTAATCCAAAAGGATACATGCACCCCTATGTTTATTGCAGCACTTTTTATAATAGCTAAGATATGGAAACAATCCAGATGCTAAGACTAGATGACTGGATCAAGAAGATGTGGTACATATACACAATGGAATACTATTCGGCAATCAAAAAAGATACACGTGCAATTCGTAGCAACATGAATGGAGCTAGAAGAGATCATGCTCAGCAAAATTAGCGAGAAAGAAAAATATCAAATGGTTTCGTTTATAGCAGGAATATAGGGGAACCAAATAAGAGAGAGATTTAGTGAGGGAGGGGGAAGATAAGGGCTCAAAACAGGGGAGAAAAGAGCACAAGGGACTATGGTGATGGTTCACAGGTGAATGGGTGGTGGGTAACCTACAGGGAATAAACAATAATGTAAAAGACATAAAAACAAATAAATAACTCGTTCTTAAATGTGAGGGTTTATTTATGGACTTTTTTTTATTAATTGCTCTCTATGTCCTTGTGTCAGCACTTCACCCCATTGATTACTGTAGCTTTCTAGTTTTGAAATCAGGAAGTGTGAGTTCACCTCTGTTCTTTCTTTTTGAGATTGTTTTGGCCATTTGGGGTCCCTTGAGATTTTAATTTAATTTTGGGATGAGTTTTTCTGTTTTCACAAAAATGTCATTGGAAATTTTGAAAGGTAAACTTGATTCATGTATGAGAATCGGAATTGCTACTGTGTTCTAGCTTTAGTTAACATAGAGTAAGTACACCCTACCCTGTCTCTTACGCTGACTGTAACAAAAACCCTGCACAGACTAGCTAGAGCAGTGAACACAGGGTTCTGAAAAGAAAACGGTAGCAGGAAAATTAGAGCTGGAAAACATCAAAATACCACCCAAATGACAGTGTTCAGGCAAGTGTCCCAGGGTGCACAGTTTCATTGCTGATTTGGGCAAATGGAAAAGAAAGTCTTGGAGTCCTCAAAAAAATTGATAGGACTTCAGTGCTGAAGCAGGGAACAGGACACAGGTGGACTAGTGGGCAGGGAGGCAGGTGTGGGTGCCGGAGGCTGGCAGCAACCAAGCTCCCAACTCATGTGCTCTCCCACTCGCTGTTTCTTTCTGGTGTTCTCTCTAGATCTCCACGTCATGTAATGATGATCTTCCAGTTCTGAGTCTGTCTTAAAGTTATGCGTGCCCGGGCTGTCCAGCTCCTCAGCCCAGGTGTCGGTGTGTGCCCTGTGCTGGAGCGCCCAGGCTCTTTTGGGAAATGAAACCTGGGAAGAAAGCAACGCAGCAGGTGGTGGCCACAGAGCTGAACGGTGGGCGGTGAAAAAGAAACTTTATTGCCCACTGCCTCACAGTATGGGGCACTAGGAGTCTGAGCTCAAAGGCTTCCAAAATCTGGAACTTTGTATCAGGTACACACAGAAAAAGACAAGCCATCTGATTAGATGATCATGCAGGCTACTCTACAATCAGGCAGTGGGGGGAGTTCTCTTTTAACAAATTTACTTGCATATCATTCTCTCCTGCTCCAGTTACAGGGCAATTCTTGCAGTGACAGAGCACTAATAGTGGCTGATAAAGTGCCTAATATGTGAAAGGGGTCACATGGTCCAGAGGAACCAACCGAAAGTCCCCAAAGTGAAAGGAGGATCCACACTGCCCTCTTCCCTATCATCTTACCACTTGAACGTAGATGAAGTCACAGGAAGTAAATAGTAGAGCTGAAAGACCAATCAGGAGATCAGGAAGGATGGCCTGTGGGGGCAGGAATGTGCTGAGGAGGTTGTGGGAAAAAGAAATCCAAGAAAGCGTTTCTATGAAGTTCTCTGTGGACTCTTGGGCTCACATCAAGCTGCAGGGATTGGACCTTAAGTGACATATTAAAGTCTCTTGGGACTACAACACAGGACAGGTTACCTTCCAGGCCTAGGCTGGACACTAGGTGACATACATGGGGGACAATTCTGAGTAGCCCATTAGAAATTTCGAAGATGAAATTTAAATTGGAACCAGGACCCATGAGTTGTGATTTTCAGCCTGAATAAAGTGGCTTGATTGCCTTATGAAACAAAAAACAAACATTCTTCAAAAGATTTTTTTTTTTCAGTTTGGAGTTTCTGCAAAGCTGGGTGATTTATTTCTGCTTCTCATTTCTTTTTTTTTTTTTAATATATATATTTTTATTGTTATTTATGTCTTTTACATTTTGTATTCCCCTTGGGTAGCCCACCACCAATTCACCCGTGATCCATCTCCATGGTCCCTTGTGTTCTCTTCAAAAGATTTAAACAAGATTCAGAGTCAAAAACTATATTCAAAATGCCCAAGGCTACATTCCAAAATTACTTGACATATGAGGAGTCAAGAAAATATCTATATTACTCAAGGGAAAAAACAATTGGCAGAACCTAAACTGAGATAGAATAGCCTTGGAACTAACAAAACAAAGAATTTAAAACAGCTATGATAGCTATATTCTACGAAATAAGAGAAAACACTAGTGAAATGAATGGAAAGTCCTAAAGTCTCAGGATAGAAATGGAAGATGCATAAAAGAATGAAATAAAATTTTACAACTAAAATACAATAGCAACATTTTCAAACCTCAGTTGATCAGTATAGGAAAAAAGTCACTGTGCTTGAAAACACATCAATAAGCATTATATAGAATGAAACAGAAAAATAACTGAAAAAAAAGTGGAGACTGAAGGACGCTGTGGGAAAAGTGCAAAGGTCTAACATTCATGTCATTAACTTCCTGCAAGAAGAAAAAGAAGTTGGTACATGATACTCATAGGCTGACAGAAGAATGACTGAAAACTTCCCCGATTTTTTTAAACATGAACTTACAAATTCAAGAAGTAAGAAGGCCGAAAAGATAAACTCAAAGAAATCCATGCCTAGTTACTTTTTGATCAATCTGTTAAAAATTGGAAACAAAGAAAAAACTGTTAAAAGCAGCCAAAGAAAAAAGATGTATTGCCTGAATAATTGCAGAATTCTCATTAAAAATCTGGTAATGAGGGACCTCCCTGGTGGCGCAACGATAAGTCTCAGCACTATGAAGCTGTCCGCAGCCACTGCAGCATGAGTTCGATCCACAGCCAGGGAGGTTCCCACATGGCAAGGCAGGAGAGATCTGCTCCTTTCACACTTGTCCCCTACCAGTGCCCCAAGTTTTGAGATAAGTACCAGTTTAGTGCAAACTCTCTGGCATGAGGCTGATATCCAAGCTGAAATCAGTCTCCCTGAGAATAGGGCTTTGTGTACTATTATGAGGTAGAAGAACAAATAGAGAAAATGCAAATTGGAAGATTTGATTGGTTGCTTTCTACTAAATTTGATGTAATTCTAATCTGAGTCCAGAGCTGCTATTATTTGCTTCTGAATGTTAACATCTAAACATCAGTCAGGCATCTTCAGTCTTCTTCCATGGCCATTTCCATTCTGGGCAGTAGGAGGTCCCCTTGAGGACATGGAACACTCTCCTGGGCCTGCACTCTGAAACACAACTTTCCAGCTTCTTAAAAACCTGACTCTCCGGCCTCCCTGGTGGCACAACGGTTAAGCGCTGGGCTGTGGAGCTGTCGGCAGCAGTGATGCGAGTTCGACGCCCAGCCAGGGAGATTCCCACATGGTGCGGCAGACCTCTCCTTCTGTGCCCGCTGCTCCCCTCAGCTGTGTGTTTCCGCCAATCTGCCTGTTCTGCTCCCTACTCTGTCCTAGTGAACCCTCTCGCCGCCCCACGCCTCTAGCCTGTACCCCAGCTTGTATGTATTAATAAATAAATCTTTGGAAAAAAAAAAAACCTGACTCTCTTCCCCTTGTTATGGACAGGGCTATTTTTGCCCCTTTGCTGCAGCCTGATCTGCCATTCTTTCCAAGTAAGCAGAAGCAGGAGGCAAACACTGTGACCTTCATGGTTTCACTTCCTGTAGCATGAAGCTATGGAGGCAAACACGAGCAATTAACAGAATCTCAGAGGAATAAAAAATCTAGGAGGTGTCCCAGTGTCCCCTGGCTACCTGCCAACAGTTTAATTCTTAGATGGGCAGTTGATAAAAGAAATCAGCGAGCTTATCAGTCAGGAAGAAACTTTACCTCAAGTGCCAGCATGTAGGTCTACCAGGATCCTAAACAGATCAGGGCTTTCATGCCTTCAGAGTAAGATGTGGCAGCCCAGGTGTGGGGACGCTGCTCAAGGATGCCACTCAGAACAGTTTCCTCTAGTCTTCCTGCCCCATTTGCCTCAGTGGGTGGTTTTCATGCTAAGCTCCCACTGAGTTGCTGTCCAGTCAGGCGTGTGTGTCTGTATGCCAGGCGAGAAGGAGGGAAGGGGAGAGTCAGAGGACATGTCAGTAGAGTTGCCTTCCCCACTGACAACCTTGCCTCAAGGTCCTTATCTATGCCTACTGCGCTCATCTGACTGAACTGCAATTGTGTCACATGAACAGGCCAGCAGGAGGAGTCTGGATAGCAAAGTACTAGGGGTTTCCAGACTCTCTAGTCAAGAAAGGAAAGAGAATGAAATCAAAGATAGTCTCGGAGAAGTAGACCCATATTGTTTTACGCACACACCGTAAATTCTGCAAGGATTGCTTAGATCATTAATATGCTGATATCCTTGTTTATACTCAAAACCTCCTTTTCATATCTTCCAATCCTTCATTCTATTCTGGGTAGTTAATCTGTATCGAATATATTGACAGAGTATCCAAGCTCTCTGGTCTTCAATTCAGTTCAACCTATGAGTGAACTCAGGCGGTCAGAGAATAGGTGAACTGTGAGAACCCAGGTTCCTTTGCTTCAAGGAGCCATTAAAATGTCTTATATCTCAACTGAAGGCCACTGTTCCTCTCCAGAAAGCCTACTCTACTCCCTGTAGCCATAAGCACTGGTTATATGTTGGTAATATTAATATTTGGTTATAATTAAGAAATTACTGCATACAAAATTGAGGGGCTGACCTGAGAGATTATTCAGTTCAACTGCCCTTATTTTAATGATGGGAAATCAAGGCTCAGAGAGACCAACTGTTTTTCTGAAGGTCACTTGGCAGAGCTGGGGCTACAGAAATGTTGAAGGGGAAACAATATTTCATATATTTTATATTTTTAAGAGTCTATCTGTTACATATACTATTTCTAACAATGCATTCAATTATATTACATCATTAAACTGTGATCATCAAGTTAACATGCTTTATATATTCATTAGAGACACTTTTTAATGAAATACATGATGTAAAGGATTCTCATATATTGATAGTACGTATCTATGAAACTAGTATCATGTATAGTATTTTGGTGTCTTGTTCTTTTCATCCTTGTACAATTCATTTCATAACTTGAATGAAACTTCCCTTTTTTGATAACTTATTTATTCTTTTTCTTCCATTACATTATAGTGGATCTTGGTATCACACAGTCACAATAAGATTATGAGTCTAGTATTAAAAAAAATAACCTCAATGCTTAAAACAGCATGAAATAGGATATAATCATTTTAGTTTGCTTTTGACAGATGTGTAAAACAATTTCTTGCTGCACCATTTCCTTCAATCTGCATTATAAGAAAGTGAGCTCTGCCAGTAATTGGTAACCTTTTGTATTTATCCATAATTTCCTTCCAAATGATGTGGGTGTTCCATGAATCACCTCACCTAAGTAAGTGCTGCTTTATACAAACCCTATCAGTTAAAGTATGGATGGATTTCAACTTACTTTCCATGGTGGATATACCATGACCCTGACTTATCCTGGATCATTTGGGTTGAAATCACATATGCAAAAAATCACTTGTCATTGTTCATTTCTTTCTGCTTTACTTCATCTTCTTGCGTCACGTGTATAAGTCCTTTGAAAGGTTATGTCTCCCTATGGGGGAAAAGAGAGAGGAGAGGGAGCGAGGGAGAGCAAACAGAGAGATCATGTGTTTAGCACGTACTGAAGTAATCCTGTTTTATGAAGGTATTTGGTTAGTCTTATAAATAATTCAATTATATCAATAAATTGCCTAGTATTAAAATAACCTTGCACTTATTTCCTAAAGCACGTCTAGTCTTGGTGTAATGTCTTTCACTTACTTGCTCTCTTTCAATTAGTTGATATTTGTTGCTAAATTCTGTCTGTTTTTAATTGAGATTTATCTATAATTTTTCACCAGAGGACTATCTTAGATTTTAATATCACTTTCAAGCTCATGTCATTAAATAATTGGAAAGCTTTACTGCTTATTATATGTTACAAAGCATTTTAAATATCATCAAAACAGATCAGTTTGTATAGCTTGTCCATTTTGATGAGATTCTTTAGTCGTCCTCTAAATCTCACCAACTGTTGCTCTTTCAGCTTTTCTATATCTTCTTTGGCAAGTTTTAGTTTCTTATAAAATGATTGCTCTGCTGTATATTTTAAAGTTTACTTCTGTAGAATTGAACAAAGTTAACTCACAGGAATACTTTAATGTTCTATCCATACATGTTTTTTTCTACATTCTCATTTCTTATTTATTATGAATGTTCTCTCATCCTTCTGAGAGATTTTGGCAAATCTTTACTCACCTTATTGTATTTCTCTAAATAGACACAGCCTTAGTTCATTCCAGAGTTTTACCAATTTTTATGCCTGATGATTGACAAGTTTCTACTTACTGCTTTTATTAATTTTCCTTCCATTCTTCTTAGCCTACTTTTTAATACTTTTCTAAGTCTTTTTCTCCATTTCTTTATTTCAACAATTGATGGATTGAATTTCATTCTTTCTGGTGAATTAATGTATATATTTCAGACCAAGGATTTTTCTATTTGTTTTTGAACATTACCTTTAATGGCTTTCAAATCTTTTCATATGGAACATTTGTATTATGTTACTTTCTAGCTATTCTCTATTTTCACATTGGATTTTTTGAAGATTTTTTTCTGCTTTGTAGTCACAGTGCATTGGAACTTAATGATGTTTGCTTTGTTGCTAAATGTATGGTCAATTTTTATAAGTATTCCATATATAGTTGAGATTTTTTTTTCTGTGTTTAGGATATAGAGATAAACACATAATTATCAGAATATATTTGTTTATATTTAGGTTTCTTATATCTTTAACTACTTTTATTTATTTCAATTTTTATGGATTGAGAGAGGAGAATTAGATTTCATTATAACTAATGTTTTTTACTGCATTCCTATTATTGGAACTGAATATATTTTAATGTTAATGTTAATTGAGAAAAAAGTTTTGTAATTACTTAATATTCTCTATAGATTGTTCCCTTTTACATAAAATAGCAGTCTTTGTGAACACTGCCTGATGTTAAGATCTTTATTCTTAATTCTTTATTTGGGCTTATAAGCTTGTTTTTAAACTTTTTGTTCCTTTGTTTACTTTTTTATTTTCAATTTTTCTGATTCCTTTTGGAGACTGGAGATCTGCTATAAACAGAAAATTAATTTGGGATTTATTTATTTAAAGGCGGGAAGCTTTAGCCCATTTATACTAAATGATGGGATACATTTTGTTTCAGAATGCCCTCATATATTATGTTAAATTTCCTGTTTTTCATGCTTATTTTGTTTTTCAATCTTTAATACATGGTGTGGTTTCCTGTTATGCTTCTGTTTATAATTTGAAATGTTTGTTTTTATTATACTTGAGATATTACTGTATATCCATAACCTTATGCATTAAAACTTCCATTTCTACCTCATGGAGACTGAAACCTACATTACTGGAAAACCAATGGGTCAACGAAGAGATCAAAGAAGAAATTAAAAAATACATGAACTGAATTACAATGAGGACACAACTTTCCAGAACGTCTGGGACACAGCAAAAGCAGTAATAAGAGGAAACTATATAGCATTACAAGCTCACATCAACAAACAAGAAACAAGCCAAAGAAACAATTTAATCTCACATCTCAAAGAACTAGAAAATGAACAACAAAAAACCCCAAAAGAAAGTTTAAGAAAGGAAATAATAAAAATCAAAGCAGAACTAAATGAAATGGAAACAAAAAAAAACCAATCCAGAAGATTAACGAAACCAAGAGCTGGTTCTTTGAAAAAATAAACAAAATAGACAAACCACTAGCCAGGCTTACAAAGAAAAAACGAGAGGAAACACAAATAAATAGGATCATAAATGAAAAAGGGGAAATCACAACGGACACAGCAAAAATAAAAAAAATAATCAGAAACTACTATAAACAGCTATACGGAAACAAGTATAAAAACCTAGAGGATATGGACAAATTCCTAAAACTATACAATCACCCAAAGCTAGACAAAGAAGATATAGAACACCTAAACAGACCAATCACAAGTAGTGAAATTGAAACAGTAATTAAAAACCTCCCCAAAAACAAAAGCCCAGGACCAGATGGTTTCACAAATGAATTCTACCAAACATTCAAAAACGAAATAGTCCCGATATTACACAAAATCTTTCAAAAAATCGAGAAGGAAGGAGTACTACCAAACACATTCTATGAAGCAAATATTACTCTAATACCAAAACCAGACAAAGACAATACAAAAAAATAAAACTACAGACCAATCTCCCTAATGAATACTGATGCAAAAATATTCAACAAAATCTAGGCCAATAGGATCCAACAATGCATCCATAAGATAATACACCACGACCAAGTGGGATTTATTCCAGGGACACAAGGATGGTTCAACATCCGAAAATCAATCAATGTAATCCAACACATCAACAAAAAGAAAAACAAAGACCATATGATCATATCAATAGACGCTGAGAAAGCATTTGACAAAGTGCAACACCCATTTATGATGAAAGCCCTTGAAATCCTTG
>PVIJ01025428.1:0-10660 GCA_004024925.1 Scalopus aquaticus
TTTTTATTATCTTCATACTTTTACTTTTCTAAATGTCATAAATTGGAATAATATAGTATGTGGCCTTTTCAAATTAGCTTCTTTCACTTAATGATTTGCATTTAAACTTTCTCCATGTTTTTTCATGTCTTCACAGCTCATTCTTTCTAGCGTGGAATAATATTCTATTGCCTGAATGAACCACCCTTCATTTATCCATTCACCTTCTGAAGACGTCTTGGTTACTTCCAAAATTTGGAAATTATTGATAAAGCTGCTATAAATATTCTTGTTCAGGTTTTTATGTAGACATGCAATTTCAGTTCCTTTGTGTAAATACCAAGGAGTATGATTGTTGGATTGTGTGATAAGAATATGTTTTGTTTTATAACAAACTGCAAAACTGTCTTCTAAAGTGGCCATATCATTTTGCATTTCCACCAGTAATGTATAAATGTCTCTGTTGCTTCACATCTTTGCCATTTGGTGTTATCAGTATTCAGTATTTTGACTATCTTAATTGGTGTGTAGTAGTACATAATTTAGTTTACATTTCCATGGTGCCATAAGATGACACATCTTTTTTAAACTTATTTGCCACCTGTTCATTTTTAGTGAACTATCTGTAAGGTCTTTGACTTTTTAATCCAGTGCTTTGTTTTCTTATTGTTACATTTTAAGTGGTCTTTGTATATTTTGGATAAGAGTTCTATATCAGATGTGTGTTTTGGAAATATTTTCTCCAGGTGGGTGGCTTATTTTCTAATTCTCTTGATATTATCTTTCTTTTAATGTTGTCAAGTTTTTAATTTTAGTGAAGTCTAATATAATTTTTCCCCTCAGGGGTCATACATTTATACCTAAAAACACTACCATACCCAACGTCATCTAGATTTTCTATCTTTTCCTTTTAAAAAAAGATTTATTTATTTATGCATACAGGAACTGGGGTGTAGGCCAGAGGTATGGGGGGATGAGCTGATTCACCAGAGACAGAGTGGGGAGCAGAACAGGTGGATCTACTGAAATACACTGCTGAGGGGAGCAGGGGGCAAGTCAGGAGATGTCTGCTGCGCCATGTGGGTTAGCTCTTTGGCCTGGGATCTAACTCATGCCACAATGGCTGGTGATAGCTTGATAGAGCTGAGTTTAACCCCTGAGCCACCAGGGGTTAAACTTTAGTTCTGTGATCAGAGTTAATTTTTATTAAGGGTATAAGGTCTGTTTCTAGATTAATTTTTTTTTTTTTGTAGGTGAATGCTCAGTTGCTCCAGCATCATTTGTTGAAGAGACTATCTTTTTTCCATTAGGTTGCCATTGCGTCTTTGTCAAAGATCAGATAAATGCTAGGGGTGGGGCTGCGGAGAAGTCTATTTCTGTGCTATTTTGTTTCTTTGATCTATTTGTATTTTTTTTCTTTTAACTAAAACTATACTGTCTTGGTTACTGTAGCTTGATAGTAAATCTTGAAGTTGGTACTGTCAGTTCTCCAACTTTATTCTTCTTCAGTTATATATTGACTGTTCTGGGACTTTTGACTCTCTATGTAAACTTTAGCATAAGCACATCAATATTTATAAAATAACTTGCTGGGATTTTGATTGTAGATCAAGCTGAGAAGAACTGACATCTTGACAATACTGTCTTCCTATCCATGAACATAGAATATCTCTCCATTATTAAGTTCTTTGATTTCAGTCATGAGAGTTTTATTCACAGAAATCTTGTATATATTTTTATTAGCTTTATGCCTAATCAATTTTGGGTATTATTTTCATTTTTAAATATTCTTTCCTTCTTTACTCTGTCTAGAACTAGCAATATAAGTTTAGAACATTTGGGCTGACATTCTGTGAGATAGAGCATGACCTCCTTGGATTATAAAAGCAGTAAATATTTTCCTTACAATGTCTAAATGACTTGTATTGGAGATATTATTCTTTATCATTTCCTCTATCGCTATCATTGATCTTTGTCTTATATGTGGCTTTGTAGGAAAAGTTGGGCCAATGTAGCTTGGGAAAAGGGTATATAGTAGCTATACCCTGAGCTGATGGAACCTGCTAAATACCCAACACACAGCCCTTTCTTGGTAAGACTTGCATGACCAGCATCTATGGATATCAACTTTGAGATCAGCGCTTGTTATTGATAGGCACCTCTCTGCCTTTGGTTGTGGCTGGTGTCTTTGTTGAGGCCTGGTGTTCCAGATTGTTGTTTTCTTCAGGTCAACCTGCGCCTATATTTTGGTAAGGCCTTTGCTGATATCACTAATTTAAAGTCTTTCTTTATTAGCTATACATTTCACAAATAGTAGTCAAAGACCAAACACCTTTAGCTGCAAATACCGTGCGTGGTAGAAATCTCAAGGCCACCTTTCCTGTCCCTCGCAGAGGTGATAAAACTAAAAAGCCAGTGCTCTGTGGTATGCTAGCAAATGGTTAACAATCAGTTCTCTTGTGTAAAAACAAAGAAAGAAACAAACAAACCAAAACAAGATCCAAATCTGGGATATAGTGTTTGCCAGTTTCCATGGGTGATTTTAAGTGACAAATATGAGGTCTCTAAATATGATGTTGGGAACAGATGAAGATAATAACTTCTTCCAGTCAGTACAAGAGGCGCCAGCTACTACTGAAATTGTCCAATGATAAAATTCAGCATCATAACTCAGTATAAACTCTACAAACTGACAGTTTAAAAGCCTTTATAGTCTTGTAAAGTACCAGCAAAGCTTAATCAACCTGTGTCTAATATATACCAATAGTCACAGTTACCCTCTTTATTTACTCTCTTAAATACCGCTTCTTTCTTTTTCTTTATAAGTGAGTTTTATAGAGGTATAACTCACATATAGTAAAAGTTTCCTTTTGAGTGTCTGATTCTGACTTTTGACAAATGAACATAGTTGTGTAATCTTCATTGTATAATGAATATAATAACATTAATCTCAGAAAATTTCCTCATGTTTCTTTGTAATGAATCCCTACCCAACTGTCATTTCTTGGCGATATTGACCTAATTTTTGTTCATATAGTTTTGTCTTATATAAAGTGTTGTATCTGATTTTTTTCAGTTAGTGTAATTTGAAAAATATATTTTCTCAGAAATTCATGCCTTTTTATTGCTGAGTAGTATTCCATTATATGAATGTGCCATTATTTGTCCATCCGTTCACCTACTAACAGATATTTGATTTGCTTTTGTGTTTTGGCAATTTTGATAAAGGTGCTATAAACATTCACTTATAGGTCTTTGTATGGTCATTTATTTTCATTTTTCTTGGGTAATTCACTAGTCTTGGAGTGGGACAGCTAAGACTCATGGGAAATGTATATATAAATTTAAAGAAATTGTTGAACTGTTTTTCCACAAAAGCTATAACACTTTAAATTTTCATCAGGAAAGTAAGACCATTCTAGTTGCTCTAAACTAATAATTGGTACTGTTATTTTTTTCCCCAAGCATTTTAATAGCTGTGTAGTTGTATCTCATTATGGGTTTAATTTGATTTTCTCTAATGTTAAACATATTAAGCATATTTTAATGTGCTTATTTGTCATGCTTATCTCTTCTTTCATGAACTATTTATTTAAATCATTTGCTTATTTTTTTGTTCAATTGTTCTTTTATTATGGAGTTTTGTGAGCCCTACATATTTCAGATGTGTGTTCTTTTCCAGATATGTGCTTTTCAAACTTTTCTTGTGGTGTACAGCTTCTTTTTTTAATTTCTTGAAAGTGTTGTTTGAGCAACAAGCATTTTCAATTTTGGTAAATGTAATACTTTACTAAGTAAGGCAAAAATTTTTGTTTTTTTTTTTAATGCCTTTGCCTAACTTACAATAATAGACACATCTATATTTTCTTCTATTTTTCTTTCCCCTTTCTTTTCCTTTCCCTCCCTCACTCTCTCTACCTTCCTCCTTCCTTTGCTCCCTCCCTTTCATTTTTATATGTTTGGTTATTCCAGCATCATTTGTCGAAAATCCCATTTTTGTCTATTTGTTTACTTTGCACTTTTGTCAAAAATCCATTGGCCATATACATGTGGGTAAATATCTGGGTATAATATTTTGTTACACTGATCTATAGATCTCTCATCTATAGATGCCAACACCTCATTCTTGAGACCACTTTAGCATTATACTACATGTTAAAATCAAGTGATAGGAGTTTTCTAAGTTCTTCATCTCTTTCAGAATAGTTTAGACTCTTCTAGGTTGTTTGATTTCCTCCCTAATCTTAAGATCCATTTTTTTTGCTCCTTTTTGCTCATTTCCTAGATTCTCTGCTCAGTGTTTCATAAACTGGAATTTGAAATCAATTTCTCCCACAATGCCAGACAAAAATATTCTTGTGATTTATTGCCTGGAAGAGAGTAACTTTGATTAGATGCTCTGTAATTCAAATAGACCACTAAAACCAAATGTTAGATATAGGCAGGTTTTTACCCAAGCACTGGACCAAGCAAGACTCCCTTCACTTGCAGAGCAGAGAAGAATGACTCTTGTTCTACAGAGGCAGGAAGAGGAAAGGCTTCAGTTATACATAACTTTTGCCATTTCTCACAAACTCACTAATCACTATCACCTGGAGGAATGAAGAATTTGGAAAGAGGATGAATAAAGAACATGAAAGTATGGTAATGTAGCTACCACTACATGGAAATGTGGAGGGGAGGCTACCTTCTTTCCACCAGTGATGACTTAACCCATTAGCATTGAGCGAAAAGTCTTATTTTCCATTTTCATGTATGTGGAAGAAATTAACACTTGTCTTTATATATCTTATGAAACAAAAATGTGTGTGTGTGTGTGTGTGTGTGTGTGCGCGTGCTGAGGATGGAGTGAGATTGTCCTCTAAGAAACAAGTGAGCTTGGTCATGGTTTGTTGAAAACAATTGCAGAGAATCTTAGTTTATCTGAATTCAGCTGCCATCTTCAGAAGGAGCTCTAATTTTCCCATGGATTTGTTTTTAAAATAAAGCTTAACTTTAAAATACTAAGATTGAGGTTTGAAAAAAGGTGCCAAATTCTACTTATAAAAAGTAATTTGGTAGGTTTATAATCTTACCCCAAATCAATTTCGTTTTTCATAATATTGTTCTTCCCCCAAATATCTTCCCCATTTGGCCCCATGCTTTGCCATGGAGCTTGGCTGAAATCTTCTGTGAATGTGCCAAAATCTTGGTGAGGGGTACAGTCCATGAGTGCGCACTGCTGATCCTCATTGCCTGGGTTCTCCACAGGTTAAGGATGTTTGCCCCGAACATTTTTTTTTTTGTAGATTTATTTATTTATACATACAAGCTGGGGTACAAGCCAATGGCGTGGGGCGGTGAGAGGGTTCACCAGAGACAGAGTGGGGAGCAGAACAGGCAGATCAGAAATACACTGCTGAGGGGAGCAGCGGGCGAGGCAGGAGAGGTCTGCCGCACCATGTGGGATTCTCCCCGGCTGGGCGTCGAACCCACATCGTGCGCTGCCAACAGCTCCACAGAGCAGCGCTCAACCGCTGTACCACCAGGGAGGCCCTGCCCTGAACGTTGTTCCCTGAGGAAGTCTTAATCTTGTAGTTTTCCCAAATATTTTTTTATTTATTTTTTATGAAAACAGATCTTTTCATTTCAGAATCTAGGACTCTTTCATTAAAGCTCTCCACAGACTCTTCCCATTTCTTTCAGTACTACCTTGCTCCCCTCCACAAAATCCCAAATGGGAATTGTAGGGTAAATGAAGTTGATCAGGCTTTTTATGCCATTGACCTTTATAGCTATCACCTGCGGCCTTGATTTTGCTAACATAGAAGGCACGTGGGTGTGGGGGACACATGCCTGATTGTGAATACTTGACATATGGGTGTGCGTGCATGCTTTAACTGTACACATCTGAGCCTTAGAGGCCAGGGATATAAGGGCAGTGTCACTCAGCGAGGACTGCTATGGGAAGACGGCTGTGAGAGGATGGGTGAATACAGTGGTGAAACTATGAGAGAATGCGAGAGAGCCCCAAGAAAGATTATATGCTCTGTAATTCAAATAGACTACTGAAACCAAATATTAGTATTAGGCAGGTTTTTACCCATGCACTGAACCAGGTCTTGTCAGCCTGTGGGCTTGCCCCACAACAATTGGCATAGGAAGCCTGAAAAAGCCACTGAGAGTGCCAGGACTCTTCTTTATCCATCTGCCTGAATCACTAGAAAACCTGCCTTGCGCTTGCTGGCACTACAGGTATGTACTGTCCCCTTCACAATGCCGTTGGAGAGCTCACTAGCCTATCAGCTTCTAGAAGGAATGACTAGAAGAAATTACTCTTTTGGCATGGATAAGACACTCTGCTATAATTAGATTTTCCTTTCTTTCTATTCTCAAAATGGTGAACCACTAATGATTTAAAGTTGTTCACTTGTTTACAACTTGCTGAAACAACTGTCTTTCACTAAGAATGTTTCCTCAATGAGGCATTTGCATTTTAAGCCCCATAATGAATTGAAATGAAAGACCATATTTTGTTCTTATGTTTTTAAGTCACCAATGGGTATAGCTGCCTGCCAAAAAAGCCCCGAAAAGACTCATTCCCTGTTGAAGTAGATTTTGGCTTCAAGTTCTTCCTCAAAATATGAGGAATTTGGGGAAATTCACATAGGGAAGGAAAAATGGTACATGATAACATTTTGGGAGGTATTTACTATAGAGAAGTGACAGCCTGTATTTGGTACTTACTGAACTAATCTCCTTGCATTTCATTTCTTTTTTTCTGTTTTTTTTTTTGTTTTTTTTTTTTTTGTTTTTTCTCTCATGGAACTTATTGCTTTCTCAGGTGATACTATCTGCATTTGTTAGCTTTGCTTTTTGTCAGTCTCCCTCTGGTACAATGTAGAGTATATGGTGATAGAGATTGTTGTATTTTTAATTTATTGTTTTATCCCTAATTCCCAGATTGTGGAAGTGACTGAAGAGATAGTTGTTGCATTAGTAAATCTCTCATTCCATTGTTGTGCGTAATATTATTATTTGGTTATTACACATGAGAAAATAGAGATTTATATAGGTGTGTACTTTGTCCAAGGCCATAAATCTAGTAAATAAAATACTGAAGCCAAAAACCAAAACTAGCATCTGACCCCTGAGTCCATGTTTGAGTCATTTGCTCACACTGCCTCCCATCACTCTTAATTCTGACAAAAATAACTGAGATAGATACTACTCTTTATAGAGGAGAAAATTGAAGCCCAGAGAGGTCAAATAATCTAACTGAAGTCCACACAGCTAGAACATAGGGAATACGGATTTTGAACTCAGGTAACTTTGACTCTAAAGTCCAATCACTTTTCTTTGTACCGTGATGTATTCGTGAGTAGCTTTAAAAATTAGTATGGGTGTACATTTCAAGCTCAAGTAATGACAGTGTTGAGACTAATAAATACTCATCTGTGGCAGAAAATACAAAGTAAATATAGTTCAAATTAAAGATCTGGATCCTCACATTTTATGACTCAAGATCCTATGGTTCCTAGATTTCCTAGGGATTCTACTTTTGCCACATGGTGTCTTAAATAATGAGGAAGTTTTAAGGTAAACAAGGGAGGTGCTCACCATCCCTGGCTGAAGAAATATATCTTTCTTTTCCCAGTTAGTACTATTAATGGCAGATTTGTTTGCTGTCCATTTAGTGTGATGATAAGTCACCGGTCCAAGTCCAGCTGGGAGGATTGCACATTAACCAGCCCGCATTGTGAAGGATGCTATAAAAATGATGAGGGAAGTTACTCAAGGCTTGCTCAGTACCCTGAGGGAAGTAACGATGAATGCTCCTCTGCATTCTGTTTTTGTTCTATTGTAGACATGAGGAGATAAATATCAAGTACTGTTAAAATCCACCTGTCCTGATTCCAGCAGACACAGCTCTTTAGGGAATATGGTGCTAAAAAAGTTAATGTTTAGAAATCTGTGGGCCTGTCAGAATAATGAATGCAGCTAATAAGCATTCTAATTAGTTAACCTAGAGAAAAATCTTTACCACTCTGGAGTGGACATTTTCATATTATCCTGAATGTAAACATTACCTTATCATAGACTGCTGTTTAAATGTTACTCTATATCTTTTCTTGGGTTCAGACACTGTTATTGACTATGCAAAAAGCAGCAGAAAAAGACTTAATAAAAAGTGACAGCAGGCAGCTCTCACTGTCAGCAGAGATTAAGTGCTTAGCTCTTGGCATTTCAATTACCTAAAACTAATGGAATAAATATTTTACAATATTATTGCCTTTTGGGGGGTAAAGCACTCAAAGGAAAAAAAATATGTGAAATGGGATTTTATTCTTTTCTTAATGAAATAATTGAAAGTGGATTTAGTATCTGAATGTGATCATTAAAAAAATAAGGATACTACAACTAATATCACTATGAGGAGATCAGGATTTAATTTCTTGTATGCATGGCCTTTGCCACTGTCATTTTGCTTCTAACATAACTTTAAAATAATGCCCCCTAACTATATCCATAAAACTATTTTAACTGAACTCAGATGACTTAATGATGGCATAAACTTATTGGGTAATTATTTTTTTTAACATGAGGGTGGTAAAGAATTTCTGTCTTCAGAGTATATTGCATTTTGGGTGTCATGGGCCTGAGGTATGATAAAGTTTAGTCTTTGGCTCTTAGTGATCCTAGTTTTGTGCTATTCCTTGTCCTCTGGCTTATTTAAGGCAGGAAACATAAACAAGCAACACCTGTCTGGAAAACGTGCTTTCTCAATGAAATGGCACTTCTTTATTACCTATTGCAGCAGCTTCCATGCAAGGATAATAATGGATCTTCCCCATTGATGTGAAACAATAGTGCCCAAAGATAAATCACACACTGCTAATTTTAGTGTTTGATGTCTTTGGAGATAGGGAAATGGTCTATTTTCCTTTAGGTATGTCATCATTTTCGCTAACGTAAATAAAAGTAATGTCATATCTGCAAATGACTGGCATACTCCATATTGCCACATTATCTCTGATGGGGCCCATTAGCTTATAACTGTTATTTACATTTTGTGTGTGTGTGTGAGTAGGAAAGTTTTATGATGGAACTAAAAATTCAAAAATACTTATCTTTTAATAGATCTCTTCCGCTATTCACATAATTTGCTCTATGCAAATGACATTCCTAAGAGACATCCTGATAGACACATAGATTTTACATTTGTTATCAGCAATAACAGCAGATGAGTTGTTTATGAAGCTCCATTTGTATATGGCGCAAAATAACATTTCAAAGAAGGCTCTTCATATGTTATTCTTTTTTTAAAAAAATGATGCATTCTGGCCAATATTCATGGAATGAGAATTATCTTTGGTTTTTTATTATTATTGAGCTAATTTTGGTTTACAACACTGTATATGTGTGTGTGTGTGTATGTATACACACATACTATACACATACATATATGAATATTTTCATACTTCTTTAGATGTATGTTACTGTATCACACCCACCACCAAAACGCCTATAATCCTTTAACCACAGACCATTGGGCCCCCTATCCCTTTGTTCACACCCTCAAACTTCTGTCCCTGTGGTAGCCTCAATTTTGCTAGCATATTTCAAGGGTTTGTTTTGGTTTAGTTTTGTTAGTTACTTTTTAGTTTGTTTCTAAATTCTTCATATAAGTGAAGTCATCTGGTATTGGTACTTCTCTTTCTCCATCTGCTTATTTAATTTACATATTCCCCTCCAAGTCCCATTCATGGTTTTGCAGATGGCAAGAGGTCATCATTTTTATGGCTGAGTAATATTCCATCACAAATATATATATATATATCACATCTTCTTTTTTTTATATAATATATATATTTATTGTTATTTATGTCTTTACATTTTGATTCCCCTTGGGTAGCCCACCACCAATTCACCCATGATCCATCTCCATGGTCCCTTGTGTTCTTTTCTATTCCATTTTGTGCCCTTTCCCTTCCCTCCCTCCGGCTCCCTCCTACCCCCCTCCCCCCCACTGATTGTCTCTCTCCCACCCGGCCTCCCTATAGTCCTGTTATAAGTGAAACCATTCATTTTTCTCTTTCTGTCTGGCTTATTTCACTGAGCTCTTCTGCCCATTTTTTGATTGGGTTATTGGCTTTGTTTTTGTTGAATTGTGTGAGTTCCTTGTAAATTTTTGTTATCAATCCTTTATCAGATGTATTGTGTGCAAAGATCTTTTCCCAGTTGGTAGGGTTTCTGTTAGTTTTGGTTAATGTCTCTTTTGCTGTACAGAAGCTTTTTATTTTGATATAATCCCATCTGTTTATATTGTCTTTCACTTCCTTTGCTTTGAGGAATGTGTCTTTCAAGATTTTGCTGAGATGTATGTCATGTAGAGTTTTGCCTATATTTTCTTCTATACATTTTATGGTTTCAGGTCTTACATCCAGGTCTTTTATCCATTTTGAGTTGACTTTTGTGCTGGATGTGAGGTCGTAGTCTAGTTTCATTTTTTTGCATGTGGCTGTCCAGTTTTCCCAGCACCATTTATTGAATAGACTGTCCTTGTTCCACTGCATTTTCTTTGCTCCTTTGTCAAAGATTAGTTGTTCATAGATATGTGGCTTTAATTCTGGGTATTCTATTCAGTTCCATTGGTCTTTCTGTCTGTTTTTGTTCCAGTACCATGCTGTTTTAATTATTA
>PVIJ01025429.1:0-10677 GCA_004024925.1 Scalopus aquaticus
GGTTGTGGCTCGGGGGCAGGGCCTGGGTGGTGGGGCGGGGCTGGGGCGGGGCTGAGGGCGGGGCTGGGGCGTAGCCCAGGGTAGGGTCTGTGGGCCTGGTGGTGGGGCGGGGCTGGGCGGGGCCTGTGGGCGGCGCCGGCCTGCGAGCTGTCCACGGAGCTGCAGCCTGCTCTCCGGCCCCAGGTGCAGGGCAACGGGCAGCAGCAGGTGGAGAAGGCGCTGAAGCTCTTCGCGCAGCTGGTCAACAACAAGGTGTTCCTGCTGACCTTCATCCGCACGCTGGAGCTGCAGCGCAGCTTCTCCATGCGCGACCGCGGCAACGTGGCCTCGCTCATCATGACGGGCCTGCAGGGCCGCCTGGAGTACGCCACCGACGTGCTCAAGCAGCTGCTGGCCGACCTCATCGACAGGAACCTGGAGAACAGGAACCACCCCAAGCTGCTGCTCCGGAGGTGGGCGCAGGGCGAGCGGGCGGGTGTGGCCCCCAGCGTCCCTGGGCCCTGCTGCTGCTGGGCTGGACCCCAGCACCCCTCCACCCGCCGTGACCCCGGGCCGGCCGGAGCCCGCCCCCCAGTCTCTGGAACTGCACATCCAGCCACTGGCCAGACGCTGCGTCCAGTCCCCACGCCCTGGACCCTGCAGGATGTCCCTGGCATGGCGTGTCGCACGTGCTGGGATTTGTGGGGTTTCTTGTCTGTGTGAGCACCCCCAGCACCTCCTGCCTCTCCCCGGGGCCGAGCCCCGCGCCCGCCCCGCCATGATCGGATGCCCGGCGTGGAGGCAGGTCCAGGCGCGTCCTGGACACACTGCCCCGGATGGCGAGGGGCCGGGACGCGCAGGCAGGACCCGCCCGCGGTGCCTCCAGGAGCCCTTCCCTTCCCCAGGACGGAGTCCGTGGCTGAGAAGATGCTCACCAACTGGTTCGCCTTCCTCCTGCACAAGTTCCTGAAGGTGGGGGAGGCTGCGGGGCGCGGGGCGGGGCGCGGGGCGGGGCGCGGGGCGGGGCGCGGCCCCCCCCGCCATGCAGGCCCCGCCCACAGCTGCCGCGCCGCCGCAGGAGTGCGCCGGGGAGCCGCTCTTCATGCTGCACTGCGCCATCAAGCAGCAGATGGAGAAGGGCCCCATCGACGCCATCACGGGCGAGGCCCGCTACTCGCTGAGCGAGGACAAGCTCATCCGGCAGCAGATCGACTACAAGACGCTGGTGAGCCCGCCCCCTCGCCGGCCAGCCGCACGTGCAAGGGCAGGCCCAGGCCCCGCGGGGCGGGGTCCCCTCCCCTCTCTCCACGGGCCCCGTGCCTCGGGGTACCCCAAGCACTGCTGGCGGAGGACAAGCGCACCCCATGTGCTCGGGGCTTGGCGTGGCGGCAGCACGGGCCCAGCCAGCACCCCTTGCCCGCCGCGCCCGCCCGCCCGCAGCCCTGGGGACAGGGCAGGGCCTCCGCCCAGGCGGTGGGGGCCGGCCCGCGGTCAGCGCCCCGTCTCGCTTGTAGATCCTGAACTGTGTGAACCCCGACAACGAGAACAGCCCCGAGATCCCGGTGAAGGTGCTGAACTGCGACACCATCACGCAGGCCAAGGAGAAGATCCTGGACGCCGTCTACAAGAACGTGCCACACTCGCAGCGGCCGCGCGCCGTGGACATGGACCTGGGTAGGCCGCGGCCGGGCTCCGGCCCCGCCCCCGCCCCCGCCCGTGCTCCGGGCCTGCCCGCCCCCCACCCCGGGGGCCGCCTGCCGCCCGGAGGGCACGGCCCCGTCAGAAGCCCCAACACGCCCCCCCCCCCCAGAGTGGCGGCAGGGACGCATTGCCCGGGTCGTGCTGCAGGACGAGGACGTCACCACCAAGATCGAGGGCGACTGGAAGCGGCTCAACACGCTGGTGCATTACCAGGTGAGGGGCCGCGGGCGTGGAGGGGCTGCAGGTGCGTTACCAGGTGAGGGGCCATGGGCATGGAGGGGCTGCGGGCGCGGCACCAGGTGAGGGGCTGCAGGTGCGTTACCAGGTGAGGGGCCGCAGGTGTGGCACCAGGTGAGGGGCCGCAGGTGCGTTACCAGGTGAGGGGCACAGGTGCGTTACCAGGTGAGGGGCCGCAGGTGCGTTACCAGGGGAGGCACCGTGGGCGTGGAGGGGCTGCAGGTGCATTACCAGGTGAGGGGCCGTGGGCGTGCCGCCGGGTGAGGGGCTGCGGGTGCGTCGCCAGGTGAGGGGCCGCAGGTGCATTACCGGGTGAGGGGCCGTGGGTGTGGTGGGGCTGCAGGTGCTTTACCAGGTGAGGGGGGCTGACTTTGATCTGCCAGGACACCTTTTCTCCAGGGTAGCTCAGCCCTGAAGCCTAAAAGTGGCTTCCCACCCCTCCCCACCTCGGGCTGGGGCCGAGTTCTCGGCCGTGCTGCCCTCAGAAGCCGGAGGGGCGGGCAAGGCGCCCACACGTCCAGCCCCGAAGCCCTGCCCCTGCGGCCACAGCGGCTGACCCTCCTCCCCGGCAGGGCGGGCTGGAGCCTCGCCGAGGCCACACCCACCTTCGGGCCCGAGCCCTGTCCCGGGACCGGTGCCGTGCCCTCCGGGGCTGGCAGTCAGCCCGCGCGGCCGGCACTTGGGGCACCTCCCCGGCGTCCCGGGCCGCGCGCAGGCGGCAGGTGGGACCTGGAAAGTGTTGGCACCGAAGCTGGGAGCGCGGGGGCGTGAGGCTCTGATGCAGGCGGGCGCCAGGGCCCAGGCGTGGCCGGGGTCTCTGGGAGGGGAGGAAGCCAGCCGAGCGCCCCCCAAGCTCCATCCCCGCTGGCCGGCGCGGGCTGGGCCAAGGGATGCCCCCTGGTGCACAGGACACACAGCCCTGGCACCCTGCAGCCCACCCGCCCATGCGGGGCTGGCAGAGACCCCCGAGCGAGGCCCCGGGCAGCGCAGCCGCTCCCAGCCGCAGGCCCAGCACAGTGGCCCCGACGAGCCCTGGCCCTGAGGGGCCCACCTGCTGGCCCGACACGGGCGGCCTGAGCGGGCAGTGAGCTGGTGGCCCCGGCGCCTCCTCACCAGGGCTGGGCTGTGTGCACCGGGCACTCAGTTGCTGGTCACTGACTGGCCGCTGGCCACTCCCAGCCCACACGGGGCAGTGTCCCAGCAGCCTCCAGGCCGCAGTGCCCTTGACTGCCTCTGTCAGGCGTCCTTGGAGCCCCGCAGGAGAAAATCTGCATAATCTTAATTAGCAAAGATGGAGGAAGCCTCCTGGCTCCGCGGGTTCACAGGGCGCGGGAGATGAAACGGAGCGGAGCTGCTGCGGGCAGCTCGTGGGCGCCGAACGTCGGGGTCTGGCCTCCAGCGTCCAGCTCCTTTCTGGCGGGGAGAGGAGCTGACGATTTAAGGCCCAGAAAGATGGTTTTATGGCTCTTGAAGCCGTAAATCAAACTTATAAAGTCATAAAAATGGTTAAAATAAAAAATGGCCTAATAGGCGTGTTTTATGGGCCATAACGTCATCAGCGCTGCCTCGCTCCTCCGAGCTC
Organism: Scalopus aquaticus; assembly: GCA_004024925.1. NCBI lineage: Eukaryota > Metazoa > Chordata > Mammalia > Eulipotyphla > Talpidae > Scalopus > Scalopus aquaticus. The sequence goes on from PVIJ01025429.1 coordinate 3,500, forward strand.
GGGCTTGGTTGGAGGGCCCCCCGGGGCTTCGCTGGGCTGCACGGCGGCGTCTCCGCCCAGTCGGGCACCAGAGGCCTCTGTGCGGCCCCCGGGCTGGCTGTTCCCTCGGCCTCGGGCTGGCCCGGAGAGCGGCTGCTTTGGGGGATGCCCCGGACGGACAGGCCAGCAGGGGCAGGCAGGGGCTCCGGAGCTGAGGTCCCGGCCGCCATCCAGGGGCCAGCTCCAGCTGAGCCGCACGCCACCGTGGAGATGGTCCTCCTTCCCCTGGCTGGAGCGCGGTCCTGCGGCGCCGGGCAGCCACCAGGCCTGCGAAGCTCGGACGGGGTCAGCGTCCTGCGGTCGCAGCTCAGAGCCGGCCGCGCAGGTGGAAGTGGGCTGACGGTGTCCTCTCAGCCCAGCGGGCGCCAAGTGACGGCCGCCCCACCCGGCCCAGGGTGGACGCGGTCCTCAAGGAGCCACACGCGGCGTGTCCCGGCCCCGGCGCCGCCTCACCCCTGCCCCCACAGGTGTCAGACCGGTCGGTGGTGGCCCTGGTGCCCAAGCAGACCTCGTCCTACAACATCCCCGCCTCCGCCAGCATCTCGCGGACGTCCATCAGCAGATACGGTGAGGCGCTGGACGGGAGGGGCCGGAGGTTGGGGCGGCGGCCAGGGTCCCGGGAGCGTCACGCACCCCGCAGCACCCCGGTTTGTGCTGGAGCCCCTGTGTGCACACGGTGCTTCTCGGCCAGAGGCATCGGGGTCTCCGGGCCCCTCCAGCTCTCAGAACGCCCAAACCCCCTTGTACGAAAAGGCTTCGACGGTCGCCGTGCCCACCGAAGGCCCCCGAAATAACCGGCCCCCAGGGGGCCTTCGGGGGAGGCGCCTCTCCCGCAGCGAGTGGGCAGCGGCCCCACTCACGCCACGCCCCCAGACTCCTCCTTCAGGTACACGGGCAGCCCCGACAGCCTGCGCTCGCGCGCCCCGATGATCACGCCCGACCTGGAGAGCGGCGTCAAGCTGTGGCACCTGGTGAAGAACCACGAGCACGGGGACCAGAAGGAGGGGGACCGGGGCAGCAAGATGGTGTCCGAGATCTACCTGACCCGGCTTCTGGCCACCAAGGTAGCCCCGCCCCCACGCCGGTTGGCGCTGGCTGGCCCCGCGGCCACCCACGCGCTCGCCCACGGGAGAGAAGCGGAGGCCGACCGCCTGCCCAGAGTCCCGGCCACTCCCCGGGGCATCCGCGGTCCACAGACCCCACCTGCCCACGCCGCCAGCCCCCGACCCAGGGCTGAGCGGACAGGGGGCGTCCAGCGTGGGGCCCACCCGCCCGGCAGCCGGGGCCCAGGGGCCAGGGCCCGCCGTCGGGCAGCTGGAGGCTGACCGCAGCGCGCGCTCCCCCAGGGCACGCTGCAGAAGTTCGTGGATGACCTGTTCGAGACGCTCTTCAGCACGGTGCACCGCGGCTCCGCGCTGCCCCTGGCCATCAAGTACATGTTCGACTTCCTGGACGAGCAGGCCGACAGGCACGGCATCCACGACACAGACGTGCGGCACACCTGGAAGAGCAACTGGTAGGGCGCCGCGGCGGGGGCACCCGGAGGCCCCTGGCCTGGGGAGGCCTGTCCCCGTGAGCCAGGCCGCTGGGGCGCGCTCGGCCTGGCTCCCCTGCCAGGAGGCAGACCTGCGGGCCCTCCCCGGGCAGAGACCGCCGGTTCTCAGGAAGCGGGGTCCCGTCCCAGGGCAGCCGTCGGGGGCTCAGCACCGCGGGGTGCCTGCTCTCACCGCCACGGCCTCCCCACAGGCGTGGCCCGCCGCATGGGCTCCCCTCGCGGCCCCGGGTCAGCTGCCTCCCTCTTGGGCTGGGAGCGGACGCAGGCCAAGCCCAGGCCTGGTTTCCGAGCCGGTCGGGGTCGCGGGCCGGAGTCCCAGCCCGGGAAGCCGCGGGGCGGGCGGCAGCAGGCTGGGGTCAGCCCTCTCGGTGGAGCTGCCGGCCGCACAGACGGGCCCAGCTGTTGTTTGGGCCCCGGTGTCCTGGCAACCAGCAAACACTTCAGAGAAACCCGCCAGGCCCCACAGGCCTTCCCTGCCCAGTCCGCAGCCCTAACCGCTGACCACGGGGTACACGACAGTCCTGCGGCAGTCGGGGCCCCCGTTTCCGCAGCTGGGGAGCCACAGGGCTGCCCAGGCCCAGGCTGCGGCGGGTGCAGACACCAGGACAAAGCCTGTCTCCCTCGCCGCGGGCCCCGAGGCAGCCTGGGACTCCCAGCTGACCCCCCGGGAGCAGAGACAGGACGCCTGCAGCCGCAGAGAAGGCCGGGCAGTGGCTGGGCTGAGGGTGCAGAAATGCCGGCCGGGAGCGGAGCGGCTGCCCTTCTCCGGACAGACCCGAGCCGCGGACCACCCGGTCCGCGGTGGACACACTGTAGTCCACCCAGCAGTGGCCTCTGCCTGCCCAGGGGAGAAGGCCTGAGCCCTGGCGGCTCACAGGTGCCCGCCCAGAAGGGGCGGTGCCTTCCAGATGGGCCCGGGCACCTGCCTGGCGGGTGGGCGCCCCTGAGAAAACCACGGCTGAGCCGCCCGTGCGGGCGCCCCGGCCGCGGAGACCCCGTGTGAGAGAGCAGCACCAGCCCCCAGGGCCCCCGGCACCCCAGGCCTCAGCCAGCCTCTAGGTCCCAGGGCCCCGGGGCCCGCGCGCCCCCAGGCGGCAGGGCTCGCCCGCGTGAGGCCCTGGGGCGCCGGCCGCCCTCAGCCCGCTGTCCCGCAGCCTGCCGCTGCGCTTCTGGGTGAACGTGATCAAGAACCCGCAGTTCGTGTTCGACATCCACAAGAGCAGCATCACGGACGCCTGCCTGTCGGTGGTGGCCCAGACCTTCATGGACTCCTGCTCCACGTCGGAGCACCGGCTGGGCAAGGACTCGCCCTCCAACAAGCTGCTCTACGCCAAGGACATCCCCAGCTACAAGAGCTGGGTGGAGAGGTGTGTCCCGCGCTGCCCGCCCCGCCCCGCCCCGCCCGCGGGGGCGCTCCTGGCCCGCAGGAGGCGGCTCTGGTGCTGGCCCCGCCGGCCCCGCGCGAGCCCCTGTCGGCAGCGGGTCTTGCAGGCGTCAGCCATAACGCAGGGCCCGGGCGATGCCGCCGCCGCCCCTCACTGCGAGGACAGTGTGGCACGGAGACGCCGGGTCACTGGCAGGTCGCCCAGCCCGCGGAGAGCAGAGGGCGGTCTGATCGCGGGGAGTGGCCGTCCCTCGTTCCCCGGCCCGCTCACGCGGTCCGAGTGCCCGGCGGGGCGGCGGCGGGGGCGGGCAGGCCTGGCACTCCGCGCTGCCCGCAGGTACTACGCCGACATCGCCAAGCTGCCCACCATCAGCGACCAGGACATGAACGCTTACCTGGCGGAGCAGTCGCGCCTGCACGCCGCCGAGTTCCACATGCTCAGCGCGCTCAACGAGATCTACTCCTACGTGAGCAAGTACAGCGCAGAGGTGAGCGGGGGCGGCGGCCTTGGGGGTCGCTCCGGCGCGAGCCCCGCCCTGCGCGAGCCCGTCCCGCCCCACCCCGCCCTCGGTCGGGCGCTGCACCAGCAGCCCCGGGGCCGCCACTGTGGCCCTCCCCCGGGGCCGGGCGCTGCAGGGCAGTGACGGCACAGCCTCGCGGCAGCGGCTGGGGTGGCCGGTGGTCCCGGCGGGGGCGGGCCCGTCACACTCGCGCACACGCAGCGCGCACGCGCAGGCTCGGCCCTCTGCACACCCGCACGTGCACACGGAGTCTCGCGCACGCGCACGTGCAGCGCCCGCGGCCCAGAGGCCCCGCCCCACGCGCTGGGCCGGCGCCGCGTCCCGCCCTCCTGAGCGCGCGTCTGCCACCACCAGCTCATCGCGGCCTTGGAGCGGGACGAGCAGGCCCGGCGGCAGCGTCTGGCCTACAAGGTGGAGCAGCTCATCGGCGCCATGTCCCTGGAGAGCTGAGGCGCCGGCGGGGAGCACCAGAGGCCGCGCCGGGGCCCGGACCGCGGCTCAGACCTGCCCGCACAGGCCCGCGGGCTCCAGGACCGGAGAGCGGGCGGCTCGGCCGGGCCCCTCGGCGGCCGCGCTTTGCATGAAGCTCGTCTGATGTATATTGCGGAAACGATGAGAACGCTATTTAAATTTTTTTAAGAAAAAGGGGGAAAAAATAAAACAAAAGCCTCCTGGTTCTTCATGTGCAACCTCCGTTTCATCTGAGTCCTCCGTCCTCCCGCTGCGGGGCCTTCCTGCCTGCAGCTGCCGACAGCCTGCGGGGACGCGGGGCCCTCGCCGGGGACTTGCCGACGGAGGAGGCGCGGGAGGCGCACCCCGAGGAGGAGCAGGAGGACGACTAGGACAGGAGCACAGGCCCCACAGACTCTGCCGCAGCCGTGCGGCCTGGACCCTGGGCAGCGGAGTCGGGGCGAGCCCTCGGCGGGGTCCAGCTGGCCCTCCCCCGGCCGCCTGCTCTTGCGTGGGGCGAGCTGCCCCGGGACCGCCCTGGGCCAGCAGCCCCGCCGAGCTCAGCCTGGGCTCTGCCCGCGGCCTCCTGCGTGAACGAGGACCCCAGGCGCCGGGAGCATGCGGAAGGCAGCGCCTGAAGGCCGGGGACGCGCCTGTCCCCTCGCTCGCACGGCTGCAGAGGCTGCGAGTGCGGAGGGCGACGGCCGCCCGCCACCCTGGCCGGGCCCGCGTGGGGCAGCAGGACGTGCGGGAGGACGGGCGGGGGCCACACGCCCCACGCCGCGAGGACCTCGCCTCTGCCTCGCCAGGCCCCGGCCCGGCCTGACCGCCAAGCAGCTCCAGTTCCAAAGGCCGCACTGCCCAGGCGTCCTGGAGGGCAGGCAGGGGCCGCCGCCGCCTGACGCGGCCACTCTCAGGAAACCGCTGTCCTGTGACTCACAGCAGCGTCGCCCGGGCCGCACGGCCCCTCCGGTCACCGTCCCCCGCCCGCCGCCCGCTGGCCCACGTGCCGCCTCCCCAGGACCCGGGCTGTCTCCTCAAGTGGTGCCCAGCGGGGTGCCCGGAGCCGCCCGCCCGCAAGAGGACTTGGGGCCCGCAGCCCGCAGCCCGCGTCCCGGCCAGCCCGGCAGACAGCACCGAGGGGGCGCTGGCCGAGGAGCCGCCGGCACCTGGGCTGGGGCCTGGGCAGGGCCGTGTGCGGGGACAGGGCGGAAGAGGACGCCTTGGCACGCGGCCCAGCCCCTGCCGTCGCCAGAGGGAGCCGGCGAACAGCCACTGGCCTCGCCGAGCCGCCGGGGAGCAAAGGCGCCGCGGAAGGACAGCAAGAGGTGGGCAGTCCGGGCCGGGGCCACGCTGCTGCCCGCCAGGCCTGCGGTCGGCGCCCGGGCCCTCCTGGACAGTCCCGCCCGAGGCTCGGCCGCTCAGCCCCGGGGCCTCCCTGCACCGTCTGGCCGCACCTCCCCAGCCGCCGCCTTGCCCAGCTCCCGCGGGCCCAGGACACGGGCCGGAGGGACGACGGAGCCGCCCACCAGCTCCGCGCTGCGCCCGGCCTCCCCCAGCGGGGCCACCGTGCCGTCCCTGCTGCTGGGGCTGCGGCCGCCTGCGGCCCGGCGAGGGCGAGAGGAGCGGCCCCAGCCCCGGCCTCACCCGCCTCCCGCCTGCACCACCCCAGGCTGCTGGCCGGGGACAAGGCAGGAGGACGCAGGGCAGGTGGGGGCAGCGGGCGCCGCCTGGAGCGGCCTGGGCAGCTCTCCGGCCTCGGAGGCCCCTCTCCTGCTCTGTCTTGTTTTCCCCAAAGAATGAAGCTTCGCCTCTGGGCTCGGCGACCCCGGCCGCAGGGACGCCCTGGGGCTGCGGCGGGCTGGGCGGCCAGCTGGCCAGGACGCACGCCCGGCCCGTGCCCCCATCCTCCGGGGCGCGGTCTGCGAGACGGCCTAGGAAGGCCCAGCCCTGCCCGCCACGCTCTCGACACACTGGAATCTGTGTTATATATATTTTTAAGAAAATACAATGATAACTGTCTGGTTTTGTTGTTTTACAGGTGTTGTGGAATTAAAAACTGTAAGAAATTAAGTATTTAAAATGCTCTGGAGACGGAGCTTTTGCTATTCTAATATATTATTGTGTACCTACTGTAAATACCAAACATGCCTATTTTGCAAGCAAGGACACGATTTGTACTATTGTTATATATAAATAAAGTTTACTGGATAAAACCGCCCATCTCCAAGTCACGGGACGCGCCTGAGCCGGCTCCAGGCAGGGACGGGAGCTGGGGCCACACGTGCCCACACACTCATGCACACGCATGCACATAGGGCACACCACAGACACACGCACACAGCATATGGACATGCAGGCACTTGCACACATACCGGCACACCCACCCACACACACCAAGGCGCGCACACAGCACATGGCACATACATGGCACACACTACCACACAGCACACCACAGGCACACACATGGCACACATGCTGCAGGCACATGCACACAGCATTGCAAGGCACGTGCACGCACAACACGGGCACACATATGGTACACGACAGGCACACGCCTGCACACTGCAGGTACCACGTGGCACACACACTGGCACATGACAGGCACACACACACTGCAGGCACATGCACCCAGCATGCACATGGCACGCACATGGCACATGCATGCACACCAGAGGCACACATATATATAGCACACACAGCACATGCATGCACACTGCAGGCACGCACAGCACACCGCAGGTACACACACGGCACACACACGCACACTGCAGGTACACACATGGCACACCGCAGGTACACACTCAACACATGCACACTCACTGCAGGCACATGCACACAGCGTGCACACAGCACGCACATGGCACATGCATGCACAACACAGGCACACATATAGCACACAGCACATGCATGCACACTGCAGACACATGCACAGCACACCACAGGTACACACGCGGCACATGCGCACACACTGCAGGTACACACGACACACGCACGCACACTGCAGGCACACACACGGCACACCGCAGGTACACACACGGCACACGCGCACACACTGCAGGCACACACACGGCACACTGCAGGTACACACGCGGCACATGCGCGCACACTGCAGGCACACACATGGCACACTGCAGGTACACACGCGGCACATGCGCGCACACTGCAGGTACACACGGCACATGCACACACACTGCAGGCACACAAGGCACACCGCAGGTACACAAGG
>PVIJ01025430.1:0-10677 GCA_004024925.1 Scalopus aquaticus
TCTAATTCCATCCATGTCGCTGCAAATTGCATGTGTTTATCTTCTTTCCATGCTGAATAGTATTCCATTGTGTATATGTACCACATCTTCTGGATCCAATCCGAAAATTGAGTATTACAATCAGTAAGTCCTAGGGTTCTGGGAGAATTTAGTAAGTCCTAGGGTTCTGGGAGAATTTAGTAAAGTATGGTTGTAATTATTATCATTAACAAAGGTATTTGTAACATTTTTCCAAGTCCTTTTAGGAATGGTTATAAATTTTACTTTAAATGGATATTTACATTCCTTGGGTGCAGTGTTAGCAGTCATTGGATGACAGAGTGGTAATACATCCAAGGATTAGCTCAGTCCTCCCTGTGCCTCCGAAGGGTAAGTAATTCCTGTTTCCTTTTACAGATTTCAGTAAAAGCCCATAAAAGGAGATGCCAATGATTATTTTTCATTCAAAGCTTAATCATATATACAATTATTTTCTGATCAAACCAAAATAATTATGATTTTTTCCTTTTCAACATTTCTAGTATCCTGACAAAGTTCTACTCATCCTTCAAAGTCAGATACAAATGTAATCTCTTCTTTGGCACTTTCTCCACTTCCCTTAGCAGACTGGTGCTCATTTCTCTGAACACAGATACCATCATCTTTAGTGGCAATTAATATGTTCTTGTTTATGTAAAGTTTAGTTGTATATACACTTTAATTTCCCTTATTGGTGGAAGTTAAGTTTCTTAAAATGAGGATTCATCATTGCACCTCCTTTAGCCCCTGGAAAAGTATTCTTTATGTGATATACCTATATAATACATTGTAACTTATACCACTGAAACATTTGCTCTTAACTATATAATTATATTAGAAGCTTCTTGAAGACACAATATATTTCTTACTGAACCTTATATTTTCCTTGGTACCAATAACGTATCTATTAAGTTGAATTAAAGACATTAAGCTAACTTTTGTTAAATATTCCATACTTTTATTCTTACCTTCTTTTTCCTTTCAGTTATTTCTTCTTTGATCCTTTAAGAATCTATATTCTTCAGCATGTATACTTTAGCAAGTCTTTATGAAAGTAAATTCTTTCTTTGTCTCAATTGCTGGCCACCTTTATTACTGCCTTTACATAATCTTTGCAAACTTGTCATAAAATATTTTCATTACAGCTTATGGTTTAGACCAGTTATTACTGTTTCCTCTCCCTAATACCTACATCTGGGAAACTGCTGTGTAAAATGTGTTGCACATTGCTGTAATTTCTCCACATACAAGAGAATTCATATTAATATATATTCTACAATACTTCCAGTCCAAGGTACCACTAAGCCTCTAAAGTAGAAGCTGGCAGTAAAATATCCACTTCTTATTTTCTCATCCTCAACATTTTCCCACCTGTCCTATCTTTCATCTCCTTATAAGAGCAGTCTCAGACTTTTCTTCTTTATTCCCTATAACCACATTTCTTTTGTCTATCACCACCTTACCAAAATGGTACATGAACTTTTAAAAACAAAGTTTCTAATTTTAGCCTTTGCTTTTCCTTTCTACGACTCTGCACAGTAGAAACCACTGTGTGTTCTGTTTCCTTGATGTGCTCTTTTTCTAAAGCCCAATGAAGAATGGGCTTCTGAAGATGTTTGAAGTAACCTCCAAGACAACAGTATGTCCAAGCTGGAAGAGCAATAAACATCAATGAGCACCTCAAAACTCTTCCTCCTTCCATCCATCTTTACCTAAAAATTGGGCCCAGAAGTAACTTCAACAGTCCCTCAAAACCTCATTTTTTCCTTTGAAATGCTCCCTCTTACATTATTTCCATAGTAGTTTGGTTCATACAGAAAGTCTTAAGCCTGCTAATTGATGATGAACACAATGCTCAAACCATGCCTTTTCCTATATGAAGACTTTATGCTTTGTCTTATTGCCACCCAACACCCACTAAAATGTTTTCTGTCAAACAAGTGATTTTAACATTTTCCAGGTCACAGATCTCTTTGAGAATTTCATGAAGGTTAGAATGATCTCATAAAAATCTGCATGTGGACATATGCATAAATGCTTACATACAATATCAAGGGGTAGAGCCTCTCCACAGACCTTTTAGATGATAATCCCACTTTAAAACCCCTGCTGGGGACTATAAGGAAACCAAATAGGAGAGAGACACTCGGGGTGGGGGGTGGGGAGTAAGGGCACAAAATGGAATAGAAAAGAACACAAGGGACCATGGAGATGGATCACGGGTGAATTGGTGGTGGGCTACCCAAGGGGAATACAAAATGTAAAAGACATAAATAACAATAAAAATATATATTAAAAAAATAAAAATAAAAACCCTGCTGGAGTTGAAAAACATTTTTTTAAAATACAAGTCCATTAAATTATCCATATTCCTTGAAGCAATCTAAGAGGTCATAATCTCAATGATAATGGGAAAACAGGGGGAAAGTTCACTTTTAGGAATGAGTAACACAGAGAAAGAGAAGCTATATCTATGTGAGTTTATAATGTTAAGATTTTAGGATGTTACCTAATGGCTGAATGTAATGGTGTCATAAGAAGCTATTTGATGAGTAAATTTAATAAATATTTCATTCAAGAGTTATTTCATACAAACCAGCTATACCTGTTTATATATCTATCTACCCACCCATCCATCCAACTACTTATCTAACTACCTATATAATGTTACTGTGAAAATGTAATTCCTTCTTCCAAATATGTCCTCAATTTATTTTGAGATTGTCACCAAAAATTATGTTATTTCATGTGGAAAAAGAGTAAATATCAGATGTTTCAAAACAAAAGAATTTTTTTTTTAAAATTAAAGCAAAACCCTCTTACACATGTTTATCTTAATACATTCACAAGCAACTGTTATTCATTCACAGTTTTTAGAAGACAAGTTAAATTCTATCTACTAAAGCATGATGATGATAAGTACTATCTACCTTAGTGATTCCTCTCCATGAAAGGACTTGCTATCCACTTGCAGTCTGTCTACTTCTAAACATGTCAGCATAGCCTGGAACAGAAAAATTGATATGCATATAACTTAATGGATAATAGAAAAATTTTCACAAATTTACCTTGCGGCCAATCCTTTACAAAAATTGCCACATTATCCCAGCCGAGTTAACAAACACAAATATATAACTATGTCCATGCAGATAACAATAAAACCCCCTTTGAACTATACTCTCTCCCATTACTACTCCATCCTCAATTCCTCATCTCCTACTAATCCCCCCCTTTGTATATGCCAGACCTTGATTTACTTTCAACATGCAAAGCATACTCCTGGAATCAGGGCCTGTTCATTTGTTATTTCCTTTGCCAGGAATACGCTTTGTTCCCTTATTTCTTTCAAGCCTTTGTTCAAATGTCACCCTCTCAGTGAGGCTTCTATGCTATATTTTCTCAAAAAACACTTATCAACATACAACATATTATATTTATGTATTTTATCATCTGTTCCACCCTGTTCCTCTGAACATAACGTAAGTTCTATTAGCACATGTATTTTTCTCTGTGCTATTTCTCAAAGTTAATAGAGTATCGGACACATAGTTGATACTCAATAAATAACTTCATAGTTACGGCATCTCGTACTAATGGTGTTTCCTTTACCAAATGTTTGATATAGATGGACAGTTAAAATTTTCTCACAGTTTGAAATAATATTTTCAAATGGACACATACTCATTTATTTATTTTAAATACATTTTAAATAACTGAAATACAATGGATACCTACAAAATGTTTGGAACTAAACAAAAATCAGCAATCCAATAGACACAATGGCTAAGCAATAAAAAGCTACTTTTGTGACATCACGTTTTTTCAAACATGAAAAGTCATAGTAGTGAATTTAGGTTAGTAGATTAACTGAAATAATGATGGATTGTCAATCCTATGGGAATAAACTATATCAGGATGCACACAAAAAAGGTAGGAGGGTTTTCCTGAAGTCCACGCTTGGTCACCTCACTCCCAGGCACAGTATCAACCACTCAATGAATCTCACAAAACCCCTTTGCTGGCTCAATAAATAAAACATAAAATAGATTTGGTAAGTTTCTACCAACGAGAAAATTTCTGTCAAAGAGCAGAAGGAACTCAAAAACCACTAATCTGGCCAATGTCAGATAAGGCCTTATGTTGAGATATAAGTATGTATAGCTCTAGAGTTTCCAAAACATTGCAGTCCCTGGTGGACTGAAAAAATGAACAACGCTTGATCTGATGGTCAAAGATAAATATAGTGTGAATTATATGTAATTTTATAAACTAATAGAACTAGAGATTTCTAGATAAATTTGGTTCTGTTACATGATATTCAAGACATGTAATGAAATAATTTTGTAACACTTGCCAACTATCATTTAGCAAAGGAGAGCAGGAAGGCTGATATTGGAGCCCCACTAGAATTTCTCTCCCGTTCAGCTCAACAGAGTAAGATTTAACAATGTCACAGAAAAGGGACATGAATCTTAGCAGTAGAATCAGATGACTCATTTTCTCTCCCTTCCTCAACATTTAGAATAAATGAGGTTTAGGCAGTTTCAACAATATGGTCATCTCTAATCTTCACATTTTGAATATAAAATGGATTGAATTTATAGTTGCAAATTAATGTAATGCAATTCAGGAAATATTTTTATATCCATAAATATTTTGTTTGGAAATATAACTCATAATGAGCAAAGGGGAGTGAAGAAAGAAAAAGAAATTAATATACACTATAAACCCAATACCATGCTAGATGCAACTTAAATACTTTCTCATTATTTATAGTGAGAACTCTAATATTTTTCTAATTGTGTTGTTTAAAAAAAACTTCTTAAGTTTAGAGTGCTAAAGAAATATATCTATGGTCTCACAGCAACTAAGTGACTGAGCCAGTATTTCAAAATAGTTCTATTTACAGTCTCTCTAGAGTAACAGGGGGAAAAAAATCACTCTCTTACCCGAAACAATCAAAATACAGCAAATGAGGTTTTCAAAATACATGAAACAAGATTTTCAAAATACTAGTTATCAAGCAATGAGGAACAATGATACTTGAGAAGTAGTATCCTGAGTAGTGAGTCCTACCACCTTTCCCTGCTTGCTACACTCACTGTGACAGTTTCCAGGCTACAGCACACGGAAATCAAAACTGGAGCTGGGAGTCCAAGGAGACCAGGGCACATTTAATTCACAGGACAGAGTACTAAGGAGGAGAGAGATGCCCAGAGATAGAACCCTAAAGCTAGATCTTCAGAAGATCCCTTTTCCTATTCAGATGAACATGGATAATTACAAATGTGAGGAAACAACAGGAAAGGAATCACAGGAAATAATAAAAGATAACAGTGCCTAACACTCACAAAGGGTCAAATGTATTTCCTAGAAAACCTCAAAATGCAAGGAATTTTAGGTAGCATACAGAGTAGGGTTTCTGAACAGTGATCAATAGTGAGTATTCCTCTACTCACACCCATTAATCTCCAAAGCAAAACTTCAAAGCACTGACATATTTTCAATTAACAAATCCATATCCCCAAAAAGTTCAAGGACATTTACAAAAATATAAAAAAATATGTGGGTAAGAAAAAGGTAAAATTCACTGTCTGTCAAAGGTTACTGGACAGAAGCAGCAAATACGATTCATAATGACAAGAAAAATAAAACAATCAGAACTGATAAAGATGTTAGAATTAGGAGAGAAGGATGTAAATATTGTATGTATAGGTATGTTCAAAAGGTGGAGAGACTCTAAAGATATTTTTAAACACTCAAACTGAGTTTTCAGAGATAATTACTGTAATGTGTGAGAAAAAATATACACAGATTAGGATTTATGACAGGCTAGATACTGCAGAAGAAAATATATATGAACTCAAAGACATAATAACAGAAACTACCCAAAATGAATTACAGACTGAAGACAGGAGGGAGGGGGAGAAAGAGGGAAGGAGAGAAATCACTGGTGAACCAGGAGACGTCAAGCAGCTTAATATACATTTACTAGAGTCCTTGAATTGGGGTTAGAGTAAAGCAAAAATTAAAAGTTGAGAAAATTATAAACCCACAGATTTAAGGTCAATGAGTCCAAAACACAAGAGATTCATAGAAAACCGCCAAGTCACACTGTAGTCAAACACTTTAAACCAAGTGAGAGAGAGAGAAAAATCTCAAAAGTAGCAAGGAAAAGTAAAGATAGCATATATACACACAAACAAAAATAATGATAGATTTCTTATAAGGAACAATGCAAGCAAAAACAAAAGCAGCATCTTTAAAATATTGGAAAAGAAAACTGTCAAGCTAGAATTCAATTCCCATTTAAAACATACTTTGCACATGAAGGCAATAATCAAGACATTTCAAGAATACCAAAACAAAAAGAATTCATCATCGGTATACCCATACATGAATTGTAGATGGAAGTCTTCAAGCAGAAGGGAAAGTATAGCAGATGGAAACACAGAACTACAAAAAAGAATGAATAACATAAAAAAAATAATAACTATATCAGTAAACATACTGCTTTTTATTGATATTTAAATTATTTTATAAGTAATTGGTTTTAAATAAAATTAACAGCAATTTCAGGTAAGGTCTATGATATATGTAGAAATAAACTACATGACAAAGATTGCACAAAGCTGGAGGAGAAATGGATATGTACTATTTTAAGGTTTTAAATTATATGTAAGGTAATATACTAGTCAAACTTTGAGTGCAATGTATACAGAAATGTATTATATATAGTGTATATACTTCAATAAAACAACCATTAAAATAGCAAAATAAGAAAATGTATTTAACGGAGCAACAAAGAACATGAAATAGAATCTTTAAAAATATTAAATAGGGTCTCCTCTGGTCTTCCTCCTATGAAGCTATCCACAGCGCCTATGAAGCTATCCACAGCCACCGCAGCACTAATTCAATACCCAACCAGGGAGATTCCCACATGGCGCAGCAGGTCTCTCCTGCTCCCCTCAGCAGTGTATTTCAGTCAACCCACCTGTTCTGCTTCCCACTGTGTCTCTGGTGAATCCTCTCACCCCGCACACCTCTGGCCTGCACCCCAGCTCTTGTATGCATAAATAAGTAAATAATTCTTTTAAAATATATATTAAATAGCCATAAAAGACAGGACAATAGGAAAAGGGTAACTGTGAACAGAAGAAATAAATATAAAACAAGAGCAAGTTAACAGACTTAAACATAACAATATTAATATCACATTAAACGTAAATGGTCCAAATACCTTGTTAGAATGCAGACATTTCCAAATAAATACAAAAAAAAAAAGACCAAAATCCAACTACCAAAAATCCTGACTGAAATATAAAGACACAAATTGGGTAAAGGTAAAAGAACAGAAAAATATATACTAATGCTAATAAGAAAGTAAGAATAGCTATGTCCGAAAAAGAAAAATATCAGGCAGAAAAAATTACCAAAACTTCACAGTAATAAAGGTATCAAATCATCAAGAATACAAAATAATGCTAAATATTACAATGACATTCAAAATAAATGAAGCCAAAAGTTCTTTTCTCATACATATTTTTATAGTGACAAGTTGTTGACCACAGTAGCTTCATGAAAGTATAAATTCTGTTGTACAATGACATCATTCTTTTTAAAACAAATATCTGGTTTCATCTGATTTGATAAAAAAAAAAATATTTAAAATATGGAGGATAGGAAGAAGCAGCACAGATGGCAATTTCATGCTTGAGAATCCAATGCTTTTAATTTGAGTTGAAAAGATAAAACAGACTTTATGAATTCCTCCTCCAGCTGTGTGTCTTTAGTTATTAAAAAAAAAAAAAGTAATAGTATCACCAGGATTTAAAGTTGTGTAACTTTAAACAAGTCCTTTTTAAAAAAATATGTATTTATTTATGCATACAAGAACAGGGGTGTAGGCCAGAGGTTAGGGTAGGTGAGAGGATTCACCAGAGATAAAGTGGGGAGCAGAGCAGGTGAATCTACTGAAGTACACTGCTGAGAGAAGCAATGGGCGAGACAGGGGAGGTCTGCTACACCATGTGGGAAGCTCCCTGGCTGGGGACTGAACTCATGCTGCAGTGGCTGCGAATAGCTTCATAGTGCTGAGACTTAACCCTTTGTGCCATCAGGAAGGCCTTAAGTCCTTTTTTTTTAAAGTTGTAGAATTAGGTTTCTAGAAAGGATCATCTGGTTGAAACTTCCCATTTACAGCCCAATCATATAATAGTCAAAAATTCCTTGAACAAACCAGCCAACAAATAAATAAACCATTTGCAACTTGCTGCACACAACTTTGTTTCACCAACAGAAGTTTCAGAGATCACAATAACTACTAAAATCACTGTGTTGTTAGAAGTTAAACAAAAGTTGAGAACAGCCACAACAAAAACTGAACAGACATTCATCTGTTTGGGATGATGAGGTCCAGTCCAGCCTGAGGGAAATGAGATCAAGTAGATCAGAAAAAGTATTGGGATTTATTTGTTCTGGAAAGGCTAACTATATGCCCAGTATGGCATGGGTATACTCTTAAATATTTACATGTTTGCAGAACTAGAAGTTTCTGTAACCATACTAATGTGTATGTTCTTGCATTTCTCTCTCCCAGTTTTATCCTTATATTTCCATGCCTAGTCTTTATGATCTCTGAAAGTCCTGCTGGTCAAATATTTTCAGAATGTCCACACAGAAACCAGTCAGTTCTAGAAGAAATAAACTTTTCTCAAAAAGACAGTGACATAAAACCCCTTTAATATATGAAAATATGCTCATGATTTTACATTTCAGACATTTAATAAATGAACTTGAAAATCTGCAGTTACCAAGAAGGCAACAAACATGTAAGAAGTTATGTTACTAATCCAGGAAACTGATTATGATGATTAGCTTTAAAATATCCAGAGGACCTCCATGGTGGTGCAACGAGTCAAGCGCAGCACTATGAAACTATCCAGAGGCACTGCAGCACGAGTTCAATACGCGGACAGGGAGCTTCCCACATGGCGCAGCAGACCTCTCTGTCTTACCCACTACTCCCCTCAGCAGTGTACTTCAATCGATCCACCTGTTCTGCTCCCCACTCTGTCTCTGGTGAATCATCTCACCACCCCACACCTCTGGTGTACACCCAAGCTTGTATGCATAAATAAATAAATCTTAAAAATTAATAATAAAGTAAAATATCCAGAGTTCTTCTGCCCATCTGTGACTATGCAGATTCCTCTTGTTCTCCTTTCCCTAATAAACCTGCCCTTTTAAAATGTAAAAATAGATTTAATTAATTAATTAATTAAATATTCCCTCAGAATAGTCTGAGGAAAATAAGGAAAGTTGTATAATATAAAGTAACCTAAGAAAAAGCCTTATATCCAATTTTATGCCTTATATCCTTTTTTTATTATTATTATTGTTATTTATGTCTTTTACATTTTGTATTCCCCTTGGGTAGCCCACCACCTTTTCACCCGTGATCCATCTCCATGGTCCCTTGTATTCTTTTCTATTCCCTTTTGTGCCCTTATCTTTCCCTCCCCCTGCCAACCACCCCCCCCCCGCCACCGCTGATGTCTCTCTCCTATTTGATTTCCCTACAGTCCTGTTATAAGTGAAACCATTCGATATTTTTCTTTTTATTTCTGGCTTATTTCACTGAGTATGATTCCCTCTAATTCTATCTATGTCACTGCAAATTGCATGTGTTTATCTTCTTTGAATGCTGAATAGTATTCCATTGTGGATATGTACCACATCTTCTGGATCCAATCATCTATTTTTGGACATCTGGGTTGCTTCCATACCTTTGCTATTGTGAATAGTGCTGCAACGAAAATACGGGTGCATGTATCCTTTCGGATTAGTGTTTTTGTGTCCTTCGGGTAAATTCCCAAAAGTGGTATTGCTGGGTTGTATGGGAGCTCCATGTTTAGGAGTTTGAGGAATCGCCATACAGCTTTCCATAGTGGTTGGACCAGTTCACATTCCCACCAGCAGTGTAGAAGAGTTCCTTTTTCTCCATATCCTTTCCAGCATTTGTTGTTGCCCGTATTTTTAATGTGTGCCATCCTCTCAGGTGTGAGGTGGTATCTCATAGTGGTTTTGATTTGCATTTCCTTGATTATAAGTGATGTTGAGCATTTTTTCATGTACCTGTTGGCCATTTGCTTTTCTTCTTTGGAGAAGTGCCTTTTGAGCTCTTCTGCCCATTTTTTGACTGGGTTCTTGGCTTTGTTTTTGTTGAGTTGTGTGAGTTCCTTGTAAATTTTTTGTTATCAGTCCTTTATCAGATGTATTGTGTGCAAAAATCTTTTCCCAGTCGGTAGGGTGTCTGTTAGTTTTGGTTAATGTCTCTTTTGCTGTACAGAAGCTTTTTATTTTGATGTAATCCCATCTGTTTATCTTGTCTTTCACTTCCTTCACTTTGAGGGATGTGTCTTTAAAGATTTTGCTGAGAAGTATGTCACGTAGAATTTTGCCTATATTTTCTTCTATACATTTTATGGTTTCAGGTCTTATATCCAGGTCTTTTATCCATTTTGAGTTGACTTTTGTGCAGGGTGTGAGGTAGTAGTCTAGCTTCATTTTTTTGCATGTGGCTGTCCAGTTTTCCCAGCACCATTTATTGAATAGACTGTCCTTGTTCCACTGCATTTTCTTTGCTCCTTTGTC
>PVIJ01025431.1:0-10681 GCA_004024925.1 Scalopus aquaticus
CTCTGCAGTGTCTTCATCTTTCCCTTGGCCGATGTTGGGGTCTCTGTAGGAGGCGTTTTCTGATCCTCCCTGGTGCACGTGGCAGAGAACACAACACCCCTGGGCACCGAGATACCCGGGAGAGCCGCCACCTCACCTGCCAGCCTCCAGTGCCCACAACTGCGCGTCACGCCATGCCCGTGCCATCACATGGACACACGCGACCCTGTTTCTAGGCTGCGGCCCTCACATGGCCACAAAGGGGCTGCCGGCGAGTCTCGTGCACGCTCCACAGTGCCCAGCTGATGACAGGAATGTGCGCGGCGGGAGGAGCTTGGGGAGCCTCACTGGGAGGAGGTGAAGGGCCTGGCACTGGGGGTACAAATACGGTTTTGGAGTGGAGTCTGGGAATCGTTTGAAGGGTGCTGCAAAAGGAGGAGGGCAGGCCGAGTGCAGAGCTGGGGGTGTGGGCCGGGTGCTGGAGCACACAGTGCTCACGCGTACACACCCTCATCTCCCATTCACGCCTCACGTGCACACACTCATCAGGGGAGCCCTTTTCCCAGCTGGCTTGCTCGTGCTTCGCTGGCCCTGGCTGGGCCGTCTGGGTCATGGCCTGGAGGTGTCTTGCTTGTAGTCAAACCTGTAGCTAGGGCTGTGCTCACGTGTAAAGGTGGGTCTGCTCCCGAGCTGGTCCACGGTTGTTGGCAGGCCCCCTCCCTCACATGAGCTCTCCACAGGGTGGCCCACAGCACAGTCTCAACCCCAGGGTGAATTTTATAGTGAGGGAAGGGAGCAAATACTCAAGATGGCAGCCGCAGGCCTCGTTTATCACCCCCTTTCAGAAGGGACATCCACTTCTGCAGGATTCTGCCCACACTGAAGGGGAGGGGTGCACTGGTTGTGAATACTAGTGGGCCATCTTTGGGGGCCTCTTAGAGGGTGCCACCACTATGCTGAGAGAAGCCCACACTTAGCACTGGCTGCCTTCAGGGAAGGCAGTTACTGAGATGGGGGGAGACTTTCCACTGTCTCTGCTATTGCACCCTCTGAATTTTGTACAACGTGAGTGTGGCGTTTATTTTAAAGATAAATCAAGTGCACTGTAAATTTAAAAACGATTAACAGGACAGTGTTTTAATAGTAAATGAAAGGCTGAGAAGGAACAAAATATAAACAATTATACTGAATACAGTTATACAGTATTTCTTACTAAGTGCCATAAACACACTTGTATCTATTTATAGCAGTGGTCACTTGTTTCAATGAGGGAACTTTATAAAGCTCTTCACTCACACAAACAAGCAACTCCCACTTAAAGAACAAAACACATCTCTCCAGACAGACATTCAGGGTCCAGCACCACTTGGGTCCAGTCCATCCTTAGAGGCCCACTTCCTGCCCCTTTCCCATGCCTCCTTGAGCTCCAGTGACCTGTTACCCTGCCTGTCTGCCAGCGCTAGCGGGTAAAGCAGCAAGCACACTGCTTCCACTCTTTCTCAAATGTGCTTTTGCTAAGGGTGTGTTCTGCGGGGGAGCGCCCTGCGAGAATCTCCTAGTCCAGGTACAATTAGCCTCAGGGCCATCATGCAGGTGTCGCTGTGACAGTTCCCACAAGCAGTTTGCTATCACCCTGATTCCCCATAGAATTCAGTTTTTATCTCAGTTACAACACTTTCATTATTGTATCACAAGTTAAACCCCTTCACTCAGTCTGCTCCTTGGATGGTCAATGTCAACATCACCTAAGATCTCTTCAGAAATGCAAAGTCTACAGCCCTACCCAAGACCGAGAGAACCAGAATCTAAAAGTTAACAGGATACCAGTGACTTAGGCGCATATTAAAGCTTGAGAAAGACTGGTTAAATCTCTCCCTGGTCGAACTTAAAGCTTCCTAGTGCTCTCTTTCATCTCTGCCCCAAAGCACATCATTATGACCTGATACCCAAATATCTTTTGAGTTAAGAGTTATTTATACTTGCTATGTGTGTGATAGAGTGTATTTTAAAAATCCTGGAAGAATATGTACCACATGATTAATGACAGTTATCTGGCAGGCTGAAAATAGCACTTTCACTTTCTGTAATACCTGGATTTTTCATGATTCGAGTGTATTATCTTTATAGGTTAGAAAAACATGAGGATTTAGAAAAATACACGGAAAATGGAAGACATAATACAGTCACAAAATGGTGTGTAAATGTAAGTAAGTGCCATATAATGTGTTGAGTTATATTTACAGATGTGAAAAAATAGCTCTATTATAGTAAGTTTTTTAAACAGAATTTAAGTCACAGTGTGTATCAGTAATACCCTGTTCACTTTGTTCAAAGACTTGGGAATACGAACACTGTACAGACACATACCAGATGCTCTCTAATAGTCAGTTTTATACTTTCCCACATTGTAGCTTTCTTTCTACAATTCCTATGCTTAAAAAAAAAAAGTATCACTTCTGCAGCCAGAAAAAAGGTCATTTTCTTTTTGAAAAAGATCAATACTTTCTCCATGCAGTGAACCAGTTTTCATAACAGCCAAGGAAGCTGACAGGTCTGGAAGGAGCAGGACCATTTCACAGGTGACAGCAGTGAGCTGAGACGTAACACAGATGCTGGGCCCGTGTTCTCCCACCCGGGCTGCTTCTCCATGGTCAGAGGCACGTGGCAAGTCAGCTGCCAGCTTCAGCCCCAAAACCATGTCATTTTAGGAGTACCAATATCTCCAACTACTTAAACTCAAATCATGACAGCAACTGGGGGACAAAGGTCAAGACAAAGCACTGACAATAATTCATGCCGCACCACCTCCCCCTGGTGGTAGGCTCTGGGAACTGAAATTGTTTCCATAAGGAGTTCCGGTACTGTTTTGTGTCAACATCACCCTTACTTCTTTAAATGATCAGAGCCACTTTCTCTTTTGTCAAGGAATTAGACATTGGCACAAATACATGAAACCAGGGCCTGGTCAATCAGACTCAGTACCATTTTTCACCCATTCTTTCTTTCTACCACTTCTGTGACTGTTGCTTCTGCCCCTGATATTCCTCAGAATCGCTTCTCCAAACTTCTGTCTCCAACCACTCCTGAATCTCAGGGAAGGAAAAGGGGTGGCCCACATATCCTTGGCCATGACCTGGCATGAAGCCCCAACATTAGCATCGATCTTCCCCAAAGCCAATCCTTACCCTGCAGACACTGACATTTAAATATGTCAGGTTGTAACACTGGTATTTCTTTAGAAATTGCTTTGAAAATATCAGAGAACAGCAACATGGGTCTCCAACTGTGTCCCCCAGATAAACACACAGCATCCTTACTCTGCCAGGAAGAAGGCAACACTCAACAGGGTATCTGCAATTGTAAGAGAGAAAAAACATGGCACATCACCCCTCCTGAGAACACCCAACATCAGATTTATAAAAGACACACAGGCACTGGGAAAACCTTGCTACAGAGTTTCCAAAGAGGCGAAACACCAGGAGAGGGGCCATGAAAGACTAAGTACCGTGTACAAGGTCTTGATTTCCGTCTTCTGAAATTCGGTCCCAGGCTCTGGGTAAAGCTTGAATGTTTGCCACGTCTCCCCACTGGATCGAGGACAGGAGGTGCTTCCTCTTCAGGTACCTTCCTGGAAGTTAAGGACTGCTCAAAAAGAAAATGAATTCAAGGAAAACTCTACCTCAGAGAGAGGACTCACCTATGCCCCAAATCCTTTTTTTTTTTTTTAAAGATTTATTTTTACATGCAAGCTGGGGTGCAGGCCAGAGGTGTGGGGCAGTGAGAGGGTTCACCAGAGACAGAGTGGGGGGCAGAACAGGCAGACTGACAGAAGTACACTGCTGAGGGAGCAGCGGGTGAGGCAGGAGAGGTCTGCTGCGCCATGTAGGAATCTCCCTGGCCAGGCATTGAACTTGCGACGCAGCCACCGACAGCTCCACAGTGCTGCGCCCAACCCTGTTGCGCCACCAGGGAGGCCCTGCCCCCAATCCTTACTTTTCACATGGCTTCTCACATGGCTCCGCGCTACAGAGGCAGAGGGCAAGCGCAGGGCCAGCAACTGCAGGATGTCCACGTGAGGAACAAAAAGAATCTAAGTGACTGAAAGATAAAATTCTGTTCAAAGGATGTCAAGTAAACATCCCGATTAGAGGGGAGTAGGAAGATTCCAGGTGGCAGGAAAAGCTTGAGCAAAGAAACAGAAGTGGGAAAGCACGGAATGGACACAAGGATGAGGAAGCTTGGCTGGCACGGACTGTGCGTAAAACAGAAAGACGGTTGAGAAGGGAGGTTGAGCCAGAGCAAAAAGGGCAAGGAAAACCACATGGAGATGCTGCACTTCCTGGGGCCTAGGAAGCTACTGAAAATGCGTATATGAGTTAACAGGACCAGACTAGATCTCCTTGAGGGTACATGGAATGAGGTCACTGACTGGGATGGTTTGGCCATAAAGAAGCTGGAGACAGAGAAACCTGTCAAGGGGATGCATGAGACCGAGGGTCGAGATGAGAAGTAAGAAACCATGGGGAGGAAAATACAAGAACCAGTGAACAGAATCAAAGGACCTGACAAATGCCTAGCACCTTTAGAAGAGCGCGTGGTACTGCAGGGCTCAGCAATGTTAGCAGCAGCCGTTGCTCCTAGTTAGCATCTGCTGCTGCTGCGGCAACGGAAAAAGAAAGCAGAGAGGAAGGGGAAGATGATGCTGAGGTTCCCACCTGGGTAATCACACAGGGCTGACCCTACAGCTAAAGGAAGAGTCGAACGCAAGGGTGAGAGAACTTTCATTTAAATCTGAGTTGGTGTCCCATGAGCAATCCACTTGGACGCATCTGCAGGAAACTGAAAAGCAAGATTAGAGGCAAGAATAAGGGTTGCATTTGGGAGTTAGTCAAATGAAGGAGGGTTGAGGTACCAGGTGAGAATTGAGAGAAACAGGCCTAACTGGTCTTTTTGCTCCCACCATTAGCCTGCACCATCCCAACTTTCTTCAGAACAGAGTCACACTGAGTCTGGGGTCATACTGTTAAAAATAGAGGTCTGATCATGTTCTGTCTCCACTTAAAACCTTCAAGCAGCTTTCCATCTCAAAGTGAAAGTCAAAATCTTTTCAAAGACCTTCAAGGTCCTATAAGGTCTAGGCTGTCTCTGACTTCATCCCCCTGTTGGGCTTCTGCTCTTAACTCTGCCTTAGCCACCCTGGTCCCCTTGCTATTTTCTAAACAGGGCAGATATACTCTTACCTCAGGACCTTTGCACTTGATGTCTCATCTGCCAGGAACACTCTCCCCACCTAGCACATGGCTCTCTCCTTTCACCCTCCTCAGGTCTTTTCTCAAATGTTATTACCTGAACCCTGACCACTGTATTTTAAATCCTAACCACAGCACACCCTCACTTCATTTAACTCCACAGCACTTATCACCATATAATCTCCTACATATTCTTTTAAGATTTTATTTTTATTTATTTATGCATACAAGAACTGGGGTGTAGGCCAGAGGTGCAGGGGGTGAGAGGATTCACCATAGACAGAGCAGGGAGCAGAACAGGCAAATTTACTGAAATACACTGCTGAGGGGAGCAGCAGGTGAAACAGGAAAGGTCTGCTGCATCATGTGGGAAGCTCCCTGGCCGGGGATCGAACTCATGCTGCAGTGGCTGCCGATAGCTTCACAGTGCTGAGACTTAACCCCTTGCACCACCAGGGAGGCCCCACATATTCTTTTTTAATGCGCCCCCTCAGTACCTAGAACAATGCCGGGCAGGTACAGCTAGGCAATCAATGATCTGAGAGGTGCCTATATGAAGGAAGGCAGGGAAAACCCAAAATCAAAAACCAAAGAGAACTGACCCATACTATTTTGTTTTATAACCTGGTGAAAACTGAGATTAATAAGACTTCCTAGAACAGCTCTAGAAATCCTATGAAATGCACGCAAAGGATATGAATTTCGATAATGTCTCTCGATGTCCTGCAACCATTCCAGCATGTCCGCCACAGAAGGGCTCATGTGCGACGCCTTCAGGATGTCACCAATGTCAATCGAGTCTGCATGCTGCCTGTAGACCTGTAGGAGCCGTTCCACGTGGCTGCTGACGGTGTCTCGTACCTTGAGGAGAACAGCTCTGGGGAAAGAGTCTGCTATTAGGCAGAGACATGAGAAAGGCCTGCGGCGGGGGTGTTCATCCTCCGCACACTGACCTTCGGTCTGGGTGACTCTGTGTGGTGCGAGGTCGCCCTGTGATTGTAGATGTGCTGCAGCACCCCGGCCTCCACCTACTAGATGACAGAAGCAAACCATGGCCCCACCATCCCCAAATCATGACGATAATGTCTTTAGATAATGCCTCATGTCCTAAGAGGAAAAACCGCTTCCAAATGAGACCCACTGGACTAAGGAGATCAGTAACAGTGCCTTGGAGGTAGAGATGGCTCAAGAATTAAAAGCCGATTTTAAGATGGAGAGGTTCGAGAATTTACAAGGTTCTCAAATGGTGATAAGCCCGGTTGCCAAAGAAAGTAAAGACCAAGGGGTTTTCCTGGGGCTGCCATGACACTGTGTAAGAACAAATGCTCACAGTCTCATGCCACATGTGAAAAGGAATAAGCAAGAGAAAACAACCCACAAGCCAGTACCACTCACATGCTACCTAGCCCCAACCTGGTAAATTCTCGAATGGTACCAGTCTGGGCCTGGATGCACACAGACTACTGTAGCAGATCTTAGGAAAGTTACTGCAGGGTAAATGGAAGTTGTCAGGGTTTTTCCACCCTCCTGCCATTAGCATCTATGATTGACACCTGTGGGCTTTCAAGCATACTTGATGGCGGAAACCTGGGGTATGGTGTGGGCATGCGTGAAGGGGCACACCTGAGTTGGGAGACTGAGCATACAAGGACAAGGTGGCAGAGAATCAGGCGGCAGAGTGCAGTGGAGAGCAGCGGGGTGACAGAACAGGTAAGAGGAAGGATCATGTCGGGATTTGCAGGGAGACCCAGGTTGCTGTCTCCCTGCTGGCTTGTTTCCCCTGATCTGTGGGGATGATGCCAAGGACTCCAAGGTTCTCTTTCAAGCTGCCTGAACTGATGAACCTACCCAGCCTGGGATGGCTGCAGAAGTTATTTATTCTCAACTGTGTAAAAAATGGTGTGTTTTGCTCACTGCACATTCTGAGCACACAGAACACCACACTTTTTGATGAACAAACGAACGAATGAGTGATGTTACAGTGAAGAGTAAATGCAATGGTGCATATAAAAGGCTTAGCGCAGCCTTCCTTTCTGGATGCCAGCCACCTTGGTGAGTGCTCTTGGTCGGGGACCATCTCACAGCTAAAGCAGAAAGACGGTGGCCAAGAAGACAACAAAAGTTGATCAACTTTGGGTTTCAGCTCATTATGAAAAGTGGAAATTTTCGTGGTAGGGCAGAAGCAAACTGAAAATAGCGAAGCAAGGCAATGGGAAACCGGTCACTTGAGGGAATCTGACAGAGTACTACTATGCCACGTTGGCCACACCTGGCACCCATCAGTCGTCACAATGCTGAGTGGGGCAGTGTGTGGAAATACCACAGAGCATGCACAGCGGCTATCACCGACCCGGGTGATTCTGATGGCATTAGAAGCATGCCATGCATAATTCTTCTTCAATAAAATGGAACTTATTTTTAAAAAAATGCTTAGGGTAGGGCCTTGTTTATGGTAAACACTGTTATTATTCCACTCATGAACTCCAGGGGGACACCAAAGCCTATAGCTTCCCAAAGGACAAAGCGTTCCCTAGCCTAGAACTGTGGTTTTTGAACATGTCTATGACTTACAATTAAAAAGCAAGACTCATAATGACAGTCCAATATCCACACATAAATATTTTATCAGCTGAAATGAAAGTTCATTATCTTAGACTATTCCACAACATAATTTGAATGACTATTTCTTTTACTACACTAAGGAACTAAATCTGGTTCACTGTTGTGATCCTAGCACCTGTGCTTGGCATGCCATTGGTGCATAATAAACATATTTTGTACAAATAAATATAAGGAAGGTCTCCATCACTGCCTTCAGTAACAGATTATGGCATAGATTCGATACACTAACATCTTTTGTGTTAAAAAAAAAACCAAAAAACAAACTACATGTGCTCTGTCTTTTCTCTATCTGCAACTCTGAAGGAGAGGGTATGAAAAATAGAAATAGGAAAGGGGGTTTAGAGACATTACTCCTGGGCACAGAGACACCTGAAGAATAAAGCGGTATTTAAAAGCTCTCTGGGCCTTGGTGAAGGCACACCTGGGATAGGAGCCCAGCTTTACTAGCTATGAGGTCCTAAGCATGTTTGGCTTTGTTTCCTCATATGCAAAATGAACTTAAGTGAGGCTAAGTCACAGAGGTATTGGAAAGATTTTCAATGTATGGAAACCCCTGAGCTCTGACATCAGAAGTTTAGTGTATAGTTCCTCATTAACTTTAAGGAAGCAAACTACAGAGGAAGTCTAATGAACTTTTGTTCAACTTTTGGAAATTTCTAAGTTCACCACTACGCAGAACTTGACAAGAGAACGATCAGAAAATGGTTTTTGAGAGCAGTCCCACTGCAACAGATGGGAAGGAGGTAAGATGAAGACATCTCCAAATGCCACACTCTCAAGTAAGGCTAAAAGCCCTTCAGACTGACCCTAGCAACTTATAAAACACCCAGTTTTGAATCTTTCCACCAAGAAAGAGCACCATTGACCCTCTTACAGCTTCTCCCATAATTTGTCCAGTAGAGAGTCACCAGCTGACATCTGCTTGCGGGTCAGACGTTCCTTTAAGTCTGGGAAGTCCCGAAGTGCCGGCACATCCTCACATCGCAGGTTCTGTGCAGCCTGCAGCTGCTCTGCCAGGTTGCTTAGGGAGACCAGGAGGGGTCCGCAGTCCTTCAGAGTGCTCTGCCACAAGCTCTGCTGCTCCTCCACCACGGGAAAGCACTTCTTCAGGGCCTCCTGCACTGCAAGCAGAGGTCCGTCTTGGGTCATCTTCTGTTGGAAAACAACAACAATCAGTATTATGGTCCCGAGCTGGCAGAAGTGCCCGGTCGAGGGTGGGAGTTATTTCCATTCTCAAGAGAGGTTCAATTAAAGCGGGGTTTCCTCACGTAGATTGTCTACCCCTTTCGACAGAGGCTCACCGCGCGGAGCGTAGTTTTACCTTTAGCGAGACTGTTGGGAGGCAGCGACGCTGTTTCCACTTCGGGAAGGTTTTCTGACTTGGCGGAGGCTCTTTCGGAGCTAAGGCAGTCTCAGGCTTCAGATTGCGGATTCCTAGGGACAATCGCCCTCTCCCCCTGACCCCTACTTCTGGAGCCGGAGTGTTGTGTTCTCCCTTTGAGAGGGCCAGTCGCTTTCCCTAATCCAGCGGGAAAACTTAAAACTAAGGCAATCAAGTTTTAGGGGTCCGCCGGGGCCACCACCAAGGCGATTGCAATCTCCCCGCGCAAGTCCCAGCATGGCTACTGGGTCGCGAAAGGATGTCGTCAGTCGCAAAGCCTCCTGGGTGTTGTAGTCCTACCTGTGGAAAGGGCGCCGGATCGCGAAGCTTCCTGGTGATTGGGTGCTGGGTTAAGCCGCCGACTTCTCACTTGTCAGCCTGTGGCAGCTTGCATTTGGTGGCGGCGGTCGCAAGTCGATTGGGGGTCTGCTGGGCTTTATCTGGAGCCCGAGTTTCTGGAGCAGCAGGTAAGAGCCTTGAACTCTTATGCACGGGTCTGGAAGGGCAGGGTCCCCTATGTAGTGCCAGCTGGCCTGGAGCAGGTCTCTGTGGATCCCCGCAAACGAGTAAAGGAGGCGTCCTGGAGCCCTCAGTGGCTTTTTCAGCTTTTAACGATCCTTCTATACCATTTGTAGTGAAGCAACCAGGTGCGGGGCAGGCAGGGAGACCTGGGGAGCAAAACAGTATTTCTGTCTTCAAGGAATTCATTTGAAGATAGGCTGGACACTTAAACAGCTCTGGGTAGTTATTGGGTATGATAAGCATGAGTAGCTAACTCAGCAGGCAGCAATCTGTTGGGATAGAAAAATAAGCAGAATTTTGGGTTTGAGCTGAGTTTGGAGGATGAATTATTTATTTGACAGGTACCAAGGAGTATTTCAGGCAGAGGAAAGAGTAAGTACCGAGACATTAAGTCATGAGAGACTGTGGCACATTTGAGAAATAAAAGGAACTTTAAGGTGGAGTATGAATATAGACTAGGTCAGGAAGGCATGAATGGAGCTTGGGGAGAGATTAGACTAGGTTGTGAAAACTAGATGTTGAATGTTGTGCAAGGGTTAACTTGGTCCAGTTTTAGAAAGATAAATGTTTGTATTTGAGAAGGTGATTCATCATTAAAATCTGTTGTTAACTGGAAAAATGTTCTTTTTCAAATCCTTAGGACACAAAGGAGCCCTGAAAAAAGCAGCAGTAGTAAGTGGCTTGGGTAGGGTGTGGGATGGGGAGGAACGAAAAAATCTAGAAATATGTAGAATACAGTGTTGTCTCCCAGAGTTCACAGTCTCATAGGGGACATCCCCTTTAGATGGCCAGTGACGTAGTGATGATAGAACTTTGTACAGAGGGCATGGAGCACAGAAGGGGATCTGCCAGGTCTTACCTTCCCCGTTAGGACCCAGCCAGGCCTTTAAAGGTAAGTGAGCCGCTCCTAGCTGGAGAAGAGGAGGGG
>PVIJ01025432.1:0-10675 GCA_004024925.1 Scalopus aquaticus
ATATATTAAAAAAAAAAAAAAAAAAAGAAAAATCTATCAACCTAATTTACCCAGCTTGCTATGCTAAGAAATAAAAACACAATATATAATCTTGCTAGACATAGAAAAAACTACAACCATCGATCCTGATTTAAGAAAAATAGAAGTCTTAGAGAGCTGAGTTCCTTATTCCCCAAAAACCATCCACCAAAAGCCCAGAGACTTTTCAATTAAATCAGGAAGAAATCGAGGCTGCCAATCATCACCTCTTCTATTTAGCAAATCTCACAACCCCCAAATCAAAGATACAACAGAAGGAAAGTATATGATGACTCGGCGGCAGTAGGACGAGGCGGCTTTCCGGACTTTTAGAAGACGCGACTATGCTGAAAATTCAAGGCGATCACAGATCTGCAAGTGTATGCAGTCCACTCTGAGGACACCAAGAGAGCCTTCAAGATTGCTGAACAAAAACAAAACACAGGAACAAAAGCGGGCGTCATGTCCGCTCCCTCGCCACACAGAACCCAAGGCGAACCCTCTCGCAGCAACAAAACTCAAAACGCGGCTGGAGCTGGGAGACAGTGAAGCCCTTCGGAGCCTTGAAGCCCAAGCGCCCGGCAGGACGCAGTTTCTGCGTGGGGAAATCTGGGGGTTACCGGCAGAAATGGCATCTCCGGCCAGGGGGGCTGGGGCACAGGCCTCGTCCTGCCGGGCCTGTCCACTGCGGAGCCCGGGCCACAGCGCTGCTCTTGCAGGGCACGGAGGCGCGGGGCTCTCGGGGGAAAGGTTGGAACACAAGGCAGGTGGCCCGCAGGGGCACCCCGAGTCCCCGCCGCCGGCCCCGGCACCCCGTCCCTGCGCCACATCCGCGGGTTTTAAGCCTGGACAGAGCAAGCGCCGCGTTCCCCTTGCACAGGGCCAGGCACGTGCGGGCGGAGCTGCAGGGAGCCCCGCGAGCGCAGCCCTCTGGGGGGTGCCCCCAAGTGCTGAGGGGACTCTCTTGTGACCCCACATCCACCAGTGAGGATGGAGCATCCTTCAGAAGTCGTTCCCAAATGCCAGTATTGGGGGGAAAAAAGACCAGAAGCTCTAACAATAACTGTTGCAATGACTCTCAAAGGACACGGAAGGGGCAGGTGCGGGCCGGCGCCCCCTCGCGCTCTGAGGCTGGCGGCCGCGCACCCCGCCGCAGCGGGGCCCAGAAACACCCGCGGGAGAGGAAGGGGAACCGATTTCCGGTCTGGTTCTTCCTGTCTCATCGCTCCCAGGGTCGGGGCAGACCCGAGGACGGACAGCGAGGAGAAGAACCGCGTCTGAAATCTCTGCCCCCCCAGGGCCTCCGCGGGGAGAGAAAAGCGCGTGGCGCCCCGCCGAGCACGGGACGGTGTGGGGCCCGACCGCAGACCCGCACACCGAGCCGTCGCTGGGCGCCCGGGCGGCGGGCTCGGCCTCAGCCTGCCGCTCTGCCCCACCGCGCGGGCGCGGGAAGGAGGGACTGAAACGGCGCTCACAGCCGGTCGTGCTTGCCCTGAGGAGTTCGTCGTTTGACGATGGAACATGACAGGTTCGCAGCGAATAAATGTCATTACAGTCTCGTGCATTAGCTTTGAAAACACGCTCTGTGACCCTTTAAATATGTGCCTGAGGGGCTGGGAGGGGGCGGGACGCGGACCCCCAGGAGAAGCGCCTGCACACTGGGCCCCGGAGAGGGGTGCCGTCCGCGGCCTCTGGGGCCCCGGGGTGCCCTGGCCCAGCGCCCTGAAGGCGGAGGCACGGAGCACCCCCAGGGCTTGCCGCGGGGGGGGGGGGGGCTTGCTCTGTGACCTCCTTAGCGGCTACACCTCCGGGGACGTGGACGAAAGGTGGGGCCAAGGCCGCGCTGGGGCTGCCCTGCTGCAGGCGACGGGCAGCGGCATGAAGGCCCGAGATTCTCTCTGCTGGTTACTCGCCTCACGCCCCCGTGGGCTGGGCAGGCACGTCCAGGGCTGGGAGGCTGGGGCCGGAGGTGACAGGGGAACAGCCAGCACCCGGCGTCGTCATGGGAAGGCCCGCGGAGTGTTTGACAGCGCGCGGCCCTGGCCCCAGCTCCCCTCAGCCGCGTGATCGCCGGCAGCTCTCAAAGGCCTGTGTCCTCTCCGGGACCTGACCACTGCCTAGCTCCTCGAGCGAGTTCCCAGCCCAGGGACATCACGTCGTGGACACGGGGCTGAGTCCCGGCAGCCACCGTGCGCAGACAGGGACCGGTGACGGACTAGAGACGCCGACTGGGCTCCGTGCCCCGGCTGCGGGCGAGGGCTGCAGCCCCTGTTCCGGTGTGCACGCGCCTCCTGGACGGCAGGTTGGAGGCGCTGACCGGCTCACCGGGGGCGCCCGCATCCACAGTGCGGCCAGAGCTGCGGGTCTGTCTGCCTGAGACAACAACAGGCAAATGAAGGAGTGGAAATTTCAGGGAGCAGCCTGGTCCCCTCAAGGGACATGGTGGGGACAGAGGCCCGAAACGCACCGCCGTGAGGAAGCCCTCCCGGGGCTGCGGATTGGGGGGCACCCTTAAGTGAGGAACCCGAGGCTGGAGAGTGTGAGGCGAGGGCTGGGGCCTGCGGCCCCGCAGCTGGGAAAGTGCGGCCAATCCTGGCGGCCTTATTCTCCATGCCTCGTTCTTCTGCTCTTTGCTCGGAAAGCTGCTTCCCGGGAGCTGCCATCCAGAGGGACACGGGTCGACCTCCAGGCAGCTTTGCTGGGCTCTTGGCTTGGAAATAACCTGTGAACGGCAGCAGCCGGGGCTGGCGGACGCCGCGCTAAGTATCTGAGTGTGGAGGGAGGGTCAGGGCTTTTGTCCTCTGGTGAGAAACAAGGACAGGACGATCGGGTCGTCTTAGACTTGGTGGCAGTGGAAGAAATTCTAGCATCACAGAATAGACGCCACCGTTTATTTACCAGGCTGTCAGAAAAGTCGTGACACTTTTTTGCTTGAAAAACAGAAAAAATACGTCATTACTTTTCTGACAACCCCATAATTGAAAGAACACTTGCCAAAACTGGAAAACTGAGTACTGCTGAGGTCATCGGGGCACACCTCTGCAGATGCACACACAGCAGCAGTGAGGCACAGCGGGGGCCACAGGACAGCCAAGCTCTGACCCTGCTGGCCGCTGCCCACCTCTCCGGGGCCGTTGCACGCGGGCCTTGGACGGCATTGGTGTGCGCTGAACAGGGACTGGCACACGTGTGCTCAGCCAGTGGCTCAACACGCTGACTTCAGGGGTATGGCTCCGACGAAGCAGACACGCCTGCGTGTGATCCATGAGGCCATGTGTGTGCTTCTCGGTCCTTCTGCAGGCAGGCAATCAACACTGCAACGTCAGCGTCATTGCCACCAGCGCTGCCATCACAGCTCGTTTCCTGTCCTACCTGCCTCCACACCTCCAGGCCCCCAAGCCCTGCACCTGCTACACTAAGGGCCCATGTGCCAGGCAAGGTGGCCCAGACTCGTCTCTGTGCCACCTCTCACAATACTCTCTGCTCTCACATGTCATGTTTCCTCGCCTCTGCGCACAGGAGGAAGAGCAGCATTGCAGTAAAAGTAAGGAGTTTTCCTACCTTTTGGAATATTCTCACACCGACCTTCAACTTTGGTCGCTTGTGCCCTAATGGGATGTTCTTCAGCAACAAGGATGCATTACATGGCCTTGGCTTTCAAAAGGAAAGCCCTTTCCTTCCCCATTCTCCTGTTCTTCAAGGTCTCCTTGAAGACCTTCCCAGAAGCCATTCCAGGATCAAACCATCCTTGTCCTGCTCCTTTTTGGCCAATAATCTGTTAGGTCCTGCATGGCAGACATGTTTTTCTGGAAATTCCCTCATTACATTGCTCCCTTGTTTCCTTTCTAAACCTGTTTCCTGTCTGGCTACAGGACCTGCCTCCTTTTACATTTTCTCTGTCATCTATCCCAGAGGCTGGCACTGGAGCTGAACACAGCATACACTTGGTGTTTAGTAGAGCTTATTCTATTCCTGGCACTAAAACTCACAACAACCTTATTAGCTGGATATTGTTACTGTTTTCATTTTATAAAGAAATTGAGGCATGGAAAAGTTAGGCAATTTTCCCAAAGTCTCCCAGCAATGGAGCAATCTTCTTGACACAGCCCTCCACCAGTGTGCCCTGGGCGCATCCATGCCCTGGTTATCATAACCAATGCACAACCAACACTGTGGCACATACCGGTTTTCAGCTGATAGTTTCATGTTCTTTAGGTAGATGTCTAGGAGTAGAAATAGCTGGATCATAGGGTACTTCCATTTTCGTTTGTTGAGGTCAATCCACATTCCTTTCTGTAGTGGCTGTACCAGTTCACATTCCTGCCAACAGTGTGAAAGTATTCCTGTTCCTCTGTAGCCTTTCCTGTCACGCGCTGCCCGCCAGCAGGAACACACGGGGCACACACACACTTCTCTTTTCTGGTGGCTTCTTTCTTCTCCTTTATTGCGCACACAGCTCAAACTTATACAGAATTATGACCAATAGCATAAAAGGGGAAGCACACAATGACCAATCAGTTGCTTGTTCACGTGCACGCTATTGTGCACAAGCGCAGGCACGGGGCTTGCATGAGGTGTTCACGCTTAGGGCGTTCGCATACCCTGGCCAATCAAACGCACGTCCTGTTTTACTTTCCTTACATGGGCATGTTTACCATTGCTCGTAGACTTGCTGGGTATACAGCCAAGCGCCGTCTTGGGAGGCTAGGAGGGGCGCGCCCGACACTTTCCAGCACTTGTTGTTGGGGGTATTTTAATGTGTCATTCTCACAGGTGTGAGATGGTATCTAATTGTGGTTTTGACCTAAATCTTCCTGATCAAGAGATGACGGATAGCTTTCCATATGGCAACTGACCTTCTGTATAGCCTCTTGGTGAATTGTCTGTTCAGGTCTACTGCCTGTTATTAATTGCAGTATATTTTTACATTATTAAGTTGAATGTGTTTTTTATACAACTTGGATAGTAACCCTTGTCACGTATAGAATGTATAAATATTTTTTCCCATTCAGTAGGCTGTCCTTTGAATTTACTTACATTTTCTTTTGCTGCATAAACTTTTTTTTTAAAGATTTATTTATTTATACATACTGGGGTACAGGCCAGAGGCGTGGGGCAGCGAGAGGGTTCTCCAGAGACAGAGTGGGGAGCAGACCAGGCAGATCAGAAACACACTGCTGAGGGGAGCAGCAGGCGAGGCAGGAGAGGTCTGCCGCACCATGTGGGATTCTCCCCTGCTGGGCATCGAACCCACATCGCACGCTGCTGACAGCTCCACAGCGCAGCGCTCAACCACTGCGCCCCTAGGGAGGCCCCTGCATAAACATTTTTTAAAATAGAAATAATCCCACTTGCTTTTTTTGTTTGTTTCCCTTGCTGTAGGGGTCAAGCCTCCAAAACCATCATAATCACTGGTGCTATGAAGTGTATCCCTGATGTTTTCCTGTACATATTTTATTGCTAAAGATCTTATATCTAAGTCTTTAATATGTTTTCAACTTATTTTTGTACAGGGAGTTGGAGAGTCGTTCAGCTTCACTCTTCGGTGTGCAGTTGTCCAACTTTCCTAGCTCCGTCTGTTCAGGAAAACTTCCTTTCCCCATTGTACGGCTGTGGCGCTGCCTTTGCCATAAATTAATGTTATGTGGGCATTTATTTCTGGGCTTTTGATTCTGTTCCATTGGTCCATGTGTCGTTTTTATTCAATCCCATGTTGTTTTAATGACTGTCGCTTCAAGTAAATTTTAAAATCAGGTAATATGATTCCTCCTTTTCTTTCAGGATTGCTTTAACTATTTGAGATCTTCTGTGGTTTGATAGATAATATATACATATTAGTGATGTCCTAATTCTTTGCAGATTATCTTTGTGTTTTAACGGAGACTGCACTGAGTGCGTCCATCATCACCCTCGGCGGGCAGTCATCTCCCTTACGCTGATGCCCCCATCTGTCCTCCGGTGTCACTTCAATAATGGCTTGTGCTTTTCATCACATAAGTCTTTCACCTCTTCATTCAGGTCAGTTAGTAGGTATTTGATTCTTTTGGATATGATTATGAATGCAAATGTTTTCTTAAATTTTCTTCATTCTTTTTCATTATTTATTTTTAAAGTATTTATTTATTTATGCATACAAGAGCTAGGTGTAGGCCAGAGGTAGGGGGGTGAGACTCCCCAGAGGCAGAGTGGGGAGCAGAACAGGTGGATCTACTGAAATCCACTGCTGAGGGGAGCCCTGGGGAGACAGGAGAGGTCTGCTGCGCCCTGTGGGAAGCTCCCTGGCCGGGAATGAAACTCGTGCTGCAGTGGCTGCAGATAGCTTCATTGTGCTGAGATTTAACCCCTTGCACCACGAGGGAGGACCTCTTTTTCATTACATGTATATACAAATGCAACACAATTTTTTTTTTGGTTTGATTATTTTGTAATCTGCCAGTTAGCCATACTCAATTATTGGTTCTAATAGCCTTTTGGTGGCATCTTAGAGTTTTTTATACACAGTATCATGCCATCTGCAAATAATGATAGTTTCTGTTCTTCTTTTCCATTTCGGATCCCTTACATTTCCTGGTGTCTGATCGCTGCAGTTCAAACTGTAACCCTAAATTAAGCAGAAGCAGTGGTGGTGGGCGTCCCCATCTTGTTCCTGATTTTAAGGGGGAAGCTTTCGGTTCTTCACCATGAGGTATGTTATATGCAGGGCAGGGCTGGCCCTGACTGTGGAAGTGGGCACCGTCCATCCCCATCCTGTTACAAGTCTTTGTCATAAAGGGGGGCCAAGTCCTTCCAAAGCCTTTCTCTGTATCTCTTGATGTGACGAGACTCGTATCTTCCCTCTGCGGCTATGTGTGCTACGATGTCTGATTTACAAACGTTCAGCCACGCTTGCGCATCTGAGATATATCCCACCTGGTCATGCACATAATCCTTGGGATGGATCCTTGAATTTGATTTACTAGCATTTTGTTGAAGGTTTTCATGTCCAAATAGATCTGATCTGTTGTTTTGTAGTCTTCTTCTGTGGTCTTTATCTGGTTTGATGTGAGTGTTATGTTGGCATCTTAAAGTATCTCAGGGGGCAACCCTCTTACCGGATTTTCAGAAATAATTTGCGTGAGATTGGGTTTTGTGTGTTCCTTTTGTTCAAGTTGCTTTAGGCATAACATTCAGCTGTTTATTCTGGACTTTTCTTGTAAACGCTGCCATCTTTTAAGGAGTCTTTACTTCCTCCCTAACTCCCAAGGGAATTTGTCCTTTTTCTGAACCTCGTGAGAGGGCTGGAGGTGCAGAGGGGCCGGCCGAGCCCGGATGCCCGCGCTCCACCTGCGGCCCACGAGGTGTCCCTTCCAGCACCTCAACATGGAAATGGAATCATGGTCGTTGTCTGGGCCGCGTAATGCAGGCTGGTTACGTCAAGCTTTTATAGAGACTGTGAGGGCAACAGGCGGATCTGGTTATTTCTCTCCCTGCTCCATTTTAAGACGAAGCAAGTGTGGCTGGGGCTTGCCTGACTTCTGGCCTTCCGGGGCGGCACACGCCTGCTCCCAGGGGAGGCGGCTGCAGGGGAGGGGCTTTGCAGCCGGTGGGCCCAACTGCTCCACGTTTTTAGAATGGACGCAGAAAAGCTTAAGTCAGTGTGTATTTTTAACACACAGCATGATAAAAGTGGGCCAGAGAAGAAACAAGTTCATAAAATGCTGCAATAAGTGACTGCTTTCCATGAGGTAGATTATCAGTGACATTCTACCTCCATATTCTGATATTGCCTCCCCCCCAAAGGTATGTGATTAAAAAGGCTTTATCATACTCAGATGGCTCCTCCCCGGTCTCTGATAATTAGAAAACAGCTCGTTAGCACCTTTCCTCTCCAGCAGAACAATGAAAACACACAGACCTGGACAGTTCTTCCAGGTTAAAGCCCTTGAGAGCACTGCCTCTGGCTGACTCACTTCCAAAACGTTTCTCAAGAGAAAACTCAACATTATTTCTAGGATTACATTTTCGTTTTGATTTTGTAGTTACTATTGATCAAAACTATTTAGATACGATGAATCCAAAGAAAACATTTAGATCCGAAGGGAAAAAATCCATAGTCATTAATTCGTTTTCCTAAGGCACCTCTTGGCTAGACGCAGGCCAGCGGGTGCGGGTGCACAGCTCGCCCCGCCGAGACCCCGCTCAAACACAAGACTCGCTTTCAGGCGGAGGGCTGGGGGCGGTGGGTGAGCCCCCGCGCAGACCCTGCCAGCCCGAGCGGTCCCCTAACCACACCTCTCCCCACCTGGATTCTGAAACTTTTTTTTTCTGTTTCTTACTTGTTTGTCCTCACTAATTAAAGAAACGCACCACGTTTGAAAGCAAACAAAAAATAAACTGGCAGGAAGGCCGGTGCCAGGCCCCGTGGGCGACTCCAAACCAGCCCCTCCTCGCCTCCTCCCTCCTCCTCCTTTATTCTTTGTCGGTCTCAATAGGTGTTTTCAGCCGCGTGCTGAATAGGCAGAGCTGGGCAGAGGGGCGCAGGCGGCCGCCCCGCCACAGGCTGGCCGGCCCGGTCCTTCGGGGAGGGAGGCAGGGCCGCGGCCCCAGGCCTCCGCTGCGCCCGCGTCCGCAGCTCGCCGAGGAGAGCGCTGAATTCTGAGCTGTGAAAAGATTCAGGCCGTCACCAGCCGTCACCCCTCCGCAGCCGAGCGGAGTCATTTACACAGCACTTTGTGATCTTCAAACGCAGGGCGCGGGCAATTATCCACGCCCCGCATGGGGCCGCGGCCCAGCGCCCTGCCCGCGGAGGCGACGAGGGGTGTTTGAAAACCGCGAGAGGCGCCGCGCGGAGATCACGGCCGATGCGACACCCCCAGGCCTAATCTTCTTAGAGCGCGGGATAAAGTGGGATCCGTTACAGAACCGGCCGCGCCCCGCGCCCCTCCCTGCGGACACCGCCTCGGGACTTAATCAGGTCTTTGGAGCGGCCTCATCTCCATACCCCCCATCTGCACTGTGGGCTGCCCGGCCTGCCCGGACATCAAAAGGAATTGGCAAAAATCAGATTAGGGCGGGGGCGGGGAGGCGGCCGCACGCGCCCCTCGCCGGGCTGGGCCCCCTGGAAAGGCCGTTAATCCCGAGCTCCCGGGTGGGGCCGTCCTGCTCCGCGCCCTTTGTGCACCCCTAAAGCCACTCAAGTGAACGACTGTATTAATTTTTAAAGTACATGGATGTTGTGAAGGGCGGAAGAAGCCTTGAGCATGGAGGACAGCCTGGGCCGCCCTCCCAGAGGAGCCCTGGAGCTGGCTCCTGGGCAGCGGGCAGTGGCCCAGCGAGGACCAGGGCCCTGCGCGGCTGGGCGGGCAGTTGTGAGCTCCCGCCAGGGCCACCAGGTTGACCTTGGGCTCCGGAACCCCAGGACACAAGGGCTCCCCGGTTAAGCCCCCTCCAGATGTGGGGGGTCTCGCCTCCTCCCCACTGTCCAAGGGGCCAGCAGGCTGCCCCTGGGGCCCCCCCGCTGCCTCCAGCGGCCCTCGGCCCAGGCACAGACAGATGGGCACGAGAAGGGGGCAAGGGTCTCGCCCGCTGCTGGCCGCCCCGCGGTAAACAGTGGCATGTGGCCGCCAGCGCCCTTCTCTGAGAGTCCTGCCAGGAGCGCGGCGGTAGCAGGTGGGCGGGCCAGGCGGCGGCGCGCGCTGAGACGGGCAGGGAGCAGGGCCCAGCCCCCTGCCCGAGGCTGACACCGCCCTTCTTTGGGGGCTTCTAACCGGCCCCCACGGGTGCCAGGCGAGCGCTGGGGCGCCGCGGGTCTGGCAGTGGAGCCGCCTCATTACAGTGGATTAAGTCGAGACGCTGGGAAGGATAAAAGGTGCAAAGCAAAGCAGGCGGCCGCGGAGAGCGCCAGTGCCGGTTGTGGGGGTGCCATTATGACCAGGGCGCACGTGGTTCCCACTTCTCAATTACTGTCTGCTGGACGGCGGCCGGTAATTGCAGAGGCCGAGCCGCCAGCACCGTGCTGGGGACCCCTCGCGCCTCTTGATGACTGTTCGGGAGCTCAAAGGCAGAGGTCTGGCGTCTGCTGGCCCCCGAGGACACGCGGGGTGGGGGCGGGGCCCTCACACAGTCAGCGTCCAGGAAGCGCGCCCCCTTCGGGCGGCCATGAAATCGCCGTCGCCTGACAGGGGAGGGCTCCGCCGACCGCCGGATCGAGATGCCCAAGGACCCGACCAGGACGCAGGCGGGGCCCGCAGCCTCCTCGCTGCGCTGCCGCGGGGCCCTGGCCACCAGCCCTGCAGGGGCGCTGGCTGAGTGTGGGTGTGCAGCCGAGTGTGAGTGTGGCTGAGTGTGAGTGTGTAGCCGAATGTGAGTGTGGCTGAGTGTGCAGCCGAGTGTGAGTGTGGCTGATTGTGAGTGTGGCTGAGTGTGTGTGCAGCCGAGTGTGAGTGTGGCTGAGTGTGGGTGTGCAGCCGAATGTGAGTGTGCAGCCGAGTGTGAGTGTGCAGACGAGTGTAAGTGTGGCTGAGTGTGAGTGTGGCTGAGTGTGAGTGTGTAGCCGAGTGTGAATGTGGCCGAGTATGAGTGTGGCTGAGTGTGGGTGTGCAGCCGAGTGTGAGTGTGGCTGAGTGTGCTGTGGCCGAGTGTGAGTGCGGCTGAGTGTGAGTGCGGCTGAGTGTGAGTG
>PVIJ01025433.1:0-10673 GCA_004024925.1 Scalopus aquaticus
GAGCGGGAGGAGCGGGGGGAGCGGGGGGAGCAGGGGGAGCGGGGGGAGCGGGGGGGTGGGCACACTGGGCTCACTTAGGCTCGGCACGAGGGTGACAGGGAAAGAGGGTGACGGGAATGAGGGCACGATGGAGGGCAGCACTCCCGCAACT
The DNA here is from genome assembly GCA_004024925.1 of Scalopus aquaticus. Classification (NCBI taxonomy): domain Eukaryota; kingdom Metazoa; phylum Chordata; class Mammalia; order Eulipotyphla; family Talpidae; genus Scalopus; species Scalopus aquaticus. The sequence continues at coordinate 152 of PVIJ01025433.1, forward strand.
CTCTGCTCTCGGTTCGGGGTTTCCTCGTCACCATGGAGACCCAGCCCGGTGCAGTTCTCCTCCCCTTGAGGAGTCTCGGCCCCAGCAGCCAAGCCCAGCAGGCGAGGTTGTTCGAGGGGGACTGAGTCCCACTCACTGAATTTGGTGATCTTGAACTTGATAATGTTTTGATTCTAATAAATAATTTCGTGACCTTGGGAAGCATTCTATCAGGACAATTAGGTTTCCTTGTGTGTAAGTTGTGATGAGAAGATGGAAGTAAAATACATCTGTCACAGTGAGAAGGGAAGTGGGCTTTTATCAGAACACGAATAGTCACAGATATTTTTCATTAGAAAACTTGAATCAGGTTCCTGTTCATTAGTTTATGGTAGAGGATGTGCTTGTTCATGGTAGAGGGCGGGCTGGTTTAGAGTAGAGGGTGTGCTGGTTCGTGGTAGAGGGTGGGTTGGTTTATGGTAGCAGGTGGGCTAGTTGTGGTAGAAGATGTGCTGGTTTATAGTGGGTGAGCTGGTTTGTGGTAGAGGGCATGCTGGTTCATAGTAGAGGGTGTGCTGGTTCGTGGTAGAGGGTAGACTGGTTTGTGGTAGAGGGTGGGCTGGTTTGTGGAAGGGGGTGGGCTGGTTATGGTAGAGGGTGTGCTGTTTTGTGGTAGAGGGTGGGTTGGTTTGTGGTAGAGGATGTATTGGTTTATAGTAGGTGAGCTGGTTTGTGGTAAAGGGTGTGCTGGTTCATGGTAGAGGGTGTGCTGGTTCGTGGTAGAGGGTGGGCTGGTGTTGCATCAGCAGCACCGCAGTGATAAGGAAAAGAGACAGGAGTCTGGAGCAGGCTGTGGGATGTAGGACGCTGCTTGAAAGCAGGGTCTGGCCGTTTTATGGACAGAGACGGGCGGGTCACAACGAACACCGGATTGGGCTTTGGGGAGGGTGAGCCGTGGACACAGTCCGGCCCACCCAGGGCTCCACTCCCATTAGCAAGGCGCCCAGGGACCAGTCCCTGGGCGCAAAGCACATCGGTCACCGACCCTGGGCGTTTCAGGTCACGCCTCGGGAGGTGGACCCGCTGCCCAGGCCACTGGCGTCCTGCCCTTGTGTAACCCGAAAGGGGCCTCGTGCCTGCACCCCAGGGCTGTCCGCAGGAGGGCAGGGAGGAGCGAGGCAGCTCCGGGGACGGTGCACGTAGCTGGGTCCTTACAGGATCCGCAGATAGAAGGGCAGCAGCGTTAGGGCTCTGGCGAGGGCTGGGGCCCAGCTCCCCGGCCCCAGGGGAGCTTCTCGCTGCTCTGAAATGGCAGTCGTGGCCCGGGAGGTCTTTGGATTTCGTGGCTTCATCGTCCAGGAGTGGCCGAGGACGGGGCACATGGGGACTGCCCTCGCCCGTTTCCCGCTCTGCAGGGAGAGCCGCGCTCCAGCCTGGGCAGCCCTCGGCTGGGGGTCCAGCGGCCTCCCAGCCCCTGCTTCCCTGTCATGTTCCGAGTGGACCTGCCTCTGGCGGCCGCACCGTCCTCTGCCCCAGCACCCTCTGGAACGAAACTGGTTCCGAATCAGAACGTGGCCGGAAGGCCCCGCAGGCCGGCCCAGCCCGAGGCGTCAGACCATTGCCGGGCAGCCAAACTGCCACCAAACTGCCGGTCCGTTATAAGGTGAGGCTAGCACCCCAGCAGGGAGAGCAGTGACCGGCTCAGCGGCCTCACCACAGTGTGGGCACCAGGGCGCCTCTGCGGGGCGGGATGGGCGGGGTCGCGGCTCTGAGCTGGACGCGCCGCCTTCGTGTTGCTTCCGTCCCGGGCTCTGCATCCTTCGGGCCGAACGCACAGGCCTGCAAGAACCGCAGTGACCGCAGGCGGCTCCGCCTGCTCGGGCGGCTGGGGGCTCCAGACAGCGAGCCTCCGCGCCCTCAGGAGAGGACGTGCTGGGGCGGCGGGCGGTGGGCGGCATCTGAGCACGCGGCCCCCACGCCTCCCGGCCTCGCTCCTGGAGTGCTGCGAACCGTGCGGCCCTCGGCGGCTCGGGCCTCGCGTCCTTCCAAGCGGGAGGGGCCGGTTCGCCTCCACTGGCCGGCCGGCGTGCGCCCAGGAGGGAGCCAGGACACCGAGCAGGGGCGCTGGACCTGTGTGCAGGTCGGCACCAAGGCAGAGTGGCAGCAGGGCGTCCAGCTGGGGCACACACCGGGGGCTGGCCCCTTCCTGCGGCTGGCCTCCCGGCCTGGGAGGGCAGCGGCTCCGGTCACCGCCTTTGGAAAGGTATTTGCGGAGCTTCCACGACTGAAGGGCAGAGTCCCCACCCCGTCTCCTGTCTCAGGCAGAACAGCCACGCCCACCCCAGCAGGCGCGGAGGCCGGATGGCTGCCTCCGAGCTGGCTTGGTGGCTGCAGCCTGGGTCAGGGAAGGGCCCCGGCCCCGGACACCCTCCTGGCCGGGGCGCCCCGCGGCGGCTGAGAGGTGAAGCTCGACCAGCTTCCTCCGGCGCCTTCCCAACGGATTCGGTGAAGTCTGTCTTAGAATTTGCCCGCCACGCGCACCTGGCCCCCGTGAGGCTGAGCCCGAACAGGCCTCTCACCAGGAGGACGCAGCGCCCTGCAGAGCCTCGGCGCCCCACAGCTTGCCCTTTTGTAGGAGAAAATTTCTGTGGAAAGAGGAGGGTTCCCGGCTGCCACATCTTTCTAGCAGGGCAACCAGGTGCAGGGCAGGTAGGGTGGCGGGGGTCCAGGAGGCTAGCAGGCCTCCTAGCCCCCACAAACCTTCACCTCCTGGGGCTCTCTGGTGGCCTCTGGGGTCTCCCTGCGCCTCCACCTGCGCACGCCCGGCCCCGCCCCTCTTCAGGCGCCGCCTCGGGCGCACGCGGAGGCCTGCGGAGGCCCAGGCCGCGGGGCGCGCAAATCCTGACAGCTCTTCCGCCCCCTCTGCGGCGAGCCCCAGCGGCCGCCCCCAGAGCGCGGGGCCCCAGGGACCGATGAGCGTCCCTGGTGTGGCCCATCCGAAGGGGCCGGGGCAGGCCGAGTGTCTGGGCAGCAGCTGCCGCCCGGCCGGCCCAGCGTCCTCTGGCGTCGGGGCAGATAAAGCGGCCTTATGTCCTGCACCGCCCGCAGCCCGGCCCCGCACCGCACCGCCCGCCGCGGCCCGGCCGGGATCTGCCGCCATCCGATCCGCTGGGCGCTCTCGCGGCTCCTGTTTCCGCCCTGGCCGGGGGCGACCGGGCTGTCCTTACCGCGCGGACCTCGGGTCTCCGCGGCCGCGCCCGGCTTCAGGGCGCAACGGCTTCCAGAAGCTCGTGCAAGCCTGATATTCGAGCCCTGAAGCCTCGCGCGGGGAAACCCTCTCGCCACAGAAAGGCGCGAGTGCCGGGCCCCCCGGTCCTGCCCGCTCCCGCGGCTCGTGCGTGGCGTCGCCCTCACAGCGACCCCCTCGCGGGGCGGCAAGGCCGAGGCCAGCCCTGGTCTGCTGGCTGGCCAGTCTAAGCCAGGCCCCGGCTCGGGCTGGTCCCCAGCGGGGAGGCCCGGGCAGCCGGACCGGTCAGTGGTGCCCGGCGGTGGGGCCGGCTCTGGTGTCCTGAGAGCCGGAGGCTTCCGGGACGAGCCGGGCGGCCGGGGGCGTCCAGGGAGGGGCCAGGGGGCGGGCGGGGAGCGGGGCCCCGGTTCTCCGCCCGGCACCCCGCCCCGTCGCACCGCATTAGCGGACGCCAGAGTCCGGGTCCCTGCGCGTTCTCTGGCGTGCAGCGCTGAGACGGGGCCTGACGGGGCCGGGCTCACACCCCGCGCGCTCCCGGCGCCCTCCCGGCCCCCGGGGGAGCGCGTGTGCCCGTGTCTGCCCCTTGGTGCCGCGCCGTCGGGGCAGACGCCCCACCCCTGAGTTCGCAGGGGGCAGAGGACTCGAGCAGCGCAGCGGGCAGGCCGGACCAGCAGGCGGCGGGTTCCGAGGCGCAGCCGGGAAGAGAGGGGGCGAGTGCGGGCACTGGCCGGCCCGGGCATGGGGGGCCTGCGGACAGGGGGCGACCTCGTGCCACGCGGGGGTTTCTCAGACCGGGCGGCCCTTGTCAGCCCCGCGCACGTGTGCACGCGCGTGGGTGTATGTGCACACGTGAGCGTGTGGCGGGTGCACGCGCGTGTACGTGTGGGCACGTGGGCCTTGCTCAGGCGCCCTCACGCTTGCACGCTGACGTCGCGGGCTCACGTCACTTTAGCAGCCTGTGACAGCATGCAACTTGGGCCACGGATTGGCTCCGCTGTTGGCAGGTGCAGGGGTGGGGTGGGGGAGGGGGCGTTTAGGGGCAGGGGCTGCTGGGGGGGACAGCTGCCGGCACCCGCAGAGTTGCAGCTCAACGGTACTGCGGATGTCAGTTACAGGGGTCACCGCTATGGGGGCGCCCCCTGGGGGTGTCCACTGCGTCTCCAGCCCCCTGCTCGGCGCGCCCTGGAAAGGAGGCCTGCGCTGCTGCTGCTGCTGAAGGACTCAGACCTGGGGAGCAAACGCCCCGGGCGAAGTAACACCCGGCGCGCATGTGTCAACACGCACGGGCACCCGCGGGGAGTGCGTCAGAGGGAGTCCCGCCTGCTGCGAGCGGCGGGCGCCCAGGGAGCGACGCCCAGCTGGGCCCAGTCCGCGGGTCACGGCCACCGCGGCTCCCGGACGCCGGGACAACAGCGCCCCCTGGTGGCTAAAAGCGGGAACAGCAGGACGGAGAGGCCAACCCTTCCGGGAAATGATTTGCTGAAAACGAGGCCGGGGCCGGGAACAAACGTCTTTCCAGAAGGCGCCTCTGAAAAGTCCACTGTGCGCACACTGGCAGGCTGCCGCCTGCACCTCCAAGCTCACACCCTCTTTTCTGTTTATGAGCCGGGACGGCAGCGCCTGAGACCGGGGGAGGGTCCCCCGGCCGGAGCGGAGAGTTCGCCCGGACCCTGCTGACCGCTGGTTCCCGCCAGGCCCAGGCGCCCCCGAGTGTGCCCCGAGCACCCCCCGAGCGCGGGTCCGAGAAAACGTGCTGAGTGGCAGCTCTGACCCCGGGCACTTGGGCGGAGCCGGGGGCCCTTTTTTTCTCCAGGAAAAGCGGCTACTCAATTTTTTCCGAAAGTTTAGTCCCAAAAGGTTTCTAGGAAAAAGGCAAGCAACACTTGAATAGAAATTTGACCCGAAAGGGAGGCTCTTCTCTCTCTAAACAATTCTCTGCTGTTTCCTTAAACAGAAGTGCCAGCCAGCACCCTGCCGCTGGGGAGCGGCCGCCCAGCGAACTCGAAAGCCACACACGGAGAGACGAACGCAACGCAGCGGGCACCCCGAGCCGGCGGCCCCAGGAGGGGCTGGGACTGGCAGATGCGCTTCGGACCTCTCCCGGCAGTTAAGAGCGGCGGAGGGTTTCTTCCAGGCTCCCCGGGGCTCATCTGCCCAGGCGAAGGGGGACGTGGGGAAGAGACCGCTGGGAGCTGCAGGCGAAACCAGCCCCTGGGGACAGCCCTCTCCCTGCCTCCCCCGCAGACCCGGGGCTGGGGGCCCTCCGGGCACCGGCCTCACCTTCGCCCGTGGGGATGGGGCGTCCCCAGCGCGCCCTCTGCTGCGACCACGGCGGCCTTCGGGGTCCCCGTTGAAGCGCCTTCCGGGGTGACCCGAGCTCCAGGGGCTCTGCGCGTGGGCGCCGAGTGCGCCCAGCTCCTCACTCAGCCCCGGCGCAGCGGGGGTGGAGACCAAGGCCCGCCGGACGCCGCAAACCACGCAGGGCCTGTCACTCCCGCGGCTCCACCTGCCGGAGCCTTTACTCCGACTCTTCAGGGTATTTTTAAGTCCAAAGCACCCCCGGGGGCGGTTGTATTGCGTAGGGTATCCGGTTCTCTTCGAGACAGCTCTCAAAGTTAGGGATATTTTTCGCCATAAATGGAGTTTTTGTAGGAGAGCCTGATCCTAGCGTCTGTTCGCCGCCATGTTTTGGGGGCGTGTTTGCCGGAGCCTTGACCCGCGCTGCCCCGTCCCTGGGCCGCGCGGGGCCGCCCTGCGGGGGTGCGGGCGGCCGGTGGCGCGGAGGCAGAGGCCGGGGCATCTCGGGAGAAGGCGCGGCCGTGCCTGGGGCCGCCCGCCGGCCCTCCCCGCGTCTCTCGCTTTGAAGCCTTTTTCCTGAGCCGCGCCATGGCCGACGCTCAAAGGCAAAGTCCCAGAAGACAGTCCCTACCCCCTACTGTTAACAGCAGCGTCTCGGCGCGGAAGGACTCCCCTCGGGTAGTGTCCTCAGCCGTAAACGCGGGCGCAAAGACAGACCGAGAAGTCTCACCCGGGCAGCGCCTCATTCCCTGCCCGCCCCACCTGAAGTCTCTGCGGCCGGCAGGGGGCCTCGGGGCGCCGGGCTCCTCACCGCGCACGAAGCCGCGGCCCTAGCAGGCCGTCGCCCGCACCAGCCCGGGCCGCGGGGCGTTGGTCCTTCCTCCGCAGATTTGGGGCTGGGGCTTGACGCTAGGGCCGGCGCGAGGTCACCCCGGGAAGAAGACCAGAGACTCCCACAAGGGGGCGCAGCGCTGACGCGGCGAGCCAGGGAGGCCGCGCCGGGGCTGCTGGAGCCGCTGCCCACCCCCGCCCCGCCCGCTGCCCCGGCTCAGGGGGTCCGGCCGCCCAGTCCGCTTGTGGGCATCGCCTGACCCCAGGGCGGCAGACGCTTTTCTCAGGGTCACGCTGACCAGAGACCGCGGACCTGGCCGCGCTGGCCGCAGCGAGCGCGGGGGCTTTGCGGAGCGCGCGCCGGACGTCGGCGTCTCTTCCAGCGCGGTCTCGTCCGGGGCCCGTCAGTCTTCTTGGCAACGGGTAGACATTTTATTAGTTTTTCAGACTATTTGTGTGTTACTGTGACAACCTGGACAGGCTTCTGTTCAACTTCCTATGATTTACTGTTTTCTTTGCACTAAATTTTATTAATATCTCATCCTCTCTGAATGGACGCCCCTGGAATTTATTCAAATTTACTTTAAAGTAAGTGCACGAATAGTAGTTCCTTTCAGAAAACCGTATCACGGTACTCAACTTTCTCCCCCATAAATATTTCAGCGTTTTTATTTTACGTTATTTTTCTTGTTTTACTCTGAGGTTTGTAGAAACTTACTGTAAATCTTGAAATTCCATGTACATAACTGTGTGGTGTTTTGAAATAAATAAAACTTTGTGCACCATAAACATTGGAATCATGTTTTTAACTAGAGGCATGACCAGGAGTGATGGGAGCATTTAGCTGTCATCTGGGACTTTTTGGAATTAACTTGTGCTCTGGCTCGCGCTCTGGCTGTGGGGATGGTGCGCGGCTCCCGCGCGCGCCCCGTCCTCGGCCCGTCTGAGGGGTGAGCCGGTGCCTGGTCCAGAAACCAGGGCGCAGCGGCCGCGCCGCGGCTGTCAGGGGCGAACGCGCATAACCAGGTCTCAGCACGGGCCTGTCCCGGGGCTGCCGATGTGATCTCGTCTGACACTGGTTTGTAAACACGAAGCTGTCGCTTTTCATGTGTTTGTTTCTGCAGAAGCGGTTCCTCCTGGTCGCGGCCGGCGGGAGGGAAGGCGGGCTCAGCCACCACCCTGGAATTACGCCCTCCGCCAAAATCATAGCTTACTTTCTTCCCAAAACACATGTTTGCCATTTTTAATCACAGACTCCGTGATTAAGAATGGAACGAAAAGGGGACATGACTAAGGAGCAATTCAAATAAACAAAGAATTAAGATGTTGTGATAGGTTTAGAAGGACAGACATCTGGAACCTCCCAGCGAACAGCGCGCATCATGCGCTTTCTGCTGACAAAGGGCCGCCTCGCCCGGCCTGAGCCGATCCCCTCGCGGGGCTGAGCGCTCTGCGCGTGACCAGGGCTGACAGCAAAGCCTTCCACAGGTGTGCTGTTGGAAAATACGACCTCAGTTTCCATCGTGAACTTTGGATTTATTTACATGCACTGATTTTCTACACAATCTTTGGAAATGGAATCTGGCCAGGAAACACGGTCAACACCCGTGTATGTAACATATGCGATGCGGTGAGTAGGGCCGTGCGGGGAGCTGAATCCCCCAAGGGCCGGAGCGTGTTTGCCGCCCCGAGGGGTCTCCGTGCTGGTCCGGACCCTCCTCTTTGAGAGACCCAGGGCTGTGGAAGCAGCTTAGGGGCCTGGCGCCTCAGGGTCACACCAGCCTCACAGCTGGACTGTGGGTCCAGACGCAATGGCGCCCCGCCCTGCCCCTGCGCAGGCACCAGCCGCCTCATCCCAGCCTCTGGACGCCGCTCAGCAGTGGCGGTGCGGGCCACAGCCAGCCTGCTCCCCGCTTGAGTCAATAAAGTTTTATTGGCACACAGCCGTGCCCCATGGCGCCGCATTGTCTACAGCTGGCCACAGGCCGCGGCGGCAAGCGCTGAGGAGACTGCCTGCTCTCGGAGCAGAGGCGTTTTCTGTCTTGCCTTTTGTAGATAAATTTTGTTGTAAACTCAGAGACCCAGGCCTGGCCCGGGACCCTCCTCAGCACAGCTCCAGCTGACACCAGAAGACAAGCGCCCACACCTCCAAAACACTCGCACACAAGGAAGAAACAGCAGGGAAAGACACGCTGGGTGGCAGAGAGAACAGGGAGTTTTAGCAGACGAACGAGAGTTTGAGAAAGTGTTCAAGACAGAAGGCGGATACGTGGTGATGGAGGTGAAGGGATGATTGGCGGGTCACGAATGGGTTGATAGGTAGGTGGACAGGCAGGTGGGCGGGCGGGTGATGGGCAGGTAGCAGGTAGGGAGCAGGTAGTGAGAGACACTAGGTGACGGGATGAGTGTCTGGTAGTCGGGTAGGCAGGTAGAGGGATCACAGGCAGACAGGTAGCTGATAAATAGGGGATAGATGTTCTTAATGCAAAAGGAGCATTAAAACTCATTCAAAATGAAGTAGAAATATTTAGGTCTGAGAAAATATGAATTGATGTAAGAGAACAAAAAATTACCTGGTGGTGGAAATGAGTAAGTGAGCTGGAAATTCAGATGCAGTGTTTTTGCAGAAGACAACAAGACACGGCAAAGACACAAGGGCCAGGGATGGCAACCGGCTGCTGAGCTTTCCCAAAAGGGGAGAAGAGATGCAGAGGAAAGTATTTGAAGAGACAGTGAGATATCTTCCTATCCTGGTAACATGCCATTATTTACCATGGAAAACTATCAAAATCGGTAAATCTTATGTTTTCCTGAACAGTCACGTTGACACCACGTGACAGGAATGGCCACGCAAAGTTGAAGAAGAGACGGGCAGCCCCAGGGGTCTGTGCGTTGAGGTTGCCTTGGCTACGAGAACGTTTACTCAGTTCCCGAATCTGAGCTTCGACTTCCGAGGTGCGGAAGGGCGTGGAATGTGGGGGGAACAAGGCCAGGCTCCTGGGAGGCCGGGGCACCCGAGGGGCCCCTGGGCTGGAGCCACCGAGTCCTGAGCTAGGAACAGCGTGGCGGCCAGTCAGCCTGCTTCCCCCATGGGGTGATGGAGACTGGGGGTGGGGGCACCCACCACCACAGGGTGAAGCCGCCGAGCACCTTTCGAAGCCCACAGATAAAGCCCTATGGGTACGTGCACCAGGATTTCTTATTCACGATGCACTGTTTTGGGGGGCTCAAGTTAGCACTCGGCATCGGGCTGTGGGTGGACAGGCGTGAACTGCAGCTGGGCCGCCACTGACCATCTGAGCATGAAACGGCGGTGTCAGGCCGCCAGAACACAGAGCACTGAGCACAGCTGGAGCGCTGCTGCCCTGGGCTGAGTCAGTGTGGAGAACCAAGTGCATGTCCCAGTTTATTCTGCATCTAGTTTCCTTTCCGCACATGTGGAAGAATGGCAGGTGAGAGCAATTTGACAAGCTTGGAATCAGTCTCTAAGATCCGAAGTGCTATGAAAACCTTTCTGTGGTTTAGTCGGCAGCTTTGGTGGCACTGAACTGTTGTTCCTTCTTCACTGCGGGCACTTCGGGGAGAGCAGAAAGGGCTGAGCTGGTGCCGACCCCAGGTGTGCATCGGGAGATGCCAGGTCTTCTCCGCAGGACACACCATGTCCAGGGACACGGGGGCGGTTTGCCCAGGTGAAACGTCCTTATTCAAACGTTCGGATGGCACAAGGGACGACTTACACTGGTCAACAATTTTTACAAAAGTCATGTTACTGAAATAAAATTAGTCATTTCCTGTCCATTTGTATGTGCTCAACTGGAATATGACAGTCAAATTCTAATTTTGGCTCTAGGTTTTTTTTTTTTGTAATCTGCAATAAATTGATGTTTACATCACGAAACGCATGCCAATAGTAATAGGCCTACGGTTAATACCTGTAAAAAATCAAGTCATAGACGACTTCTTAGATTTCTTCGCTTGTCTCTTATACAGCTGTTCAGTGCTAGAATAGATGGAAGACAGTTTCCATTGTGCAAAAGCACAGCCTTAAGACTCAGTTTTGAAGAGTCTAGAAATAGTCTCTATTCTTGTGGGTCATGAGTGATTTCTAAGGCATTCATGAGGCCCTCAGTATCAGAACAGAATACCAGAGTGCTTTCCTTTCTGAAG